>DWEM01000290.1:0-21120 GCA_018245935.1 Agara belti belti
CTATTTTTCATACCCCTTAGTGATAAGGGTTGTCCACCCTTAACATTGTTTGTTAGGCGGTACGAAGTTCGCTGGGTTAGCTAGTATTTCTATATAAATAATTACCTTACATTTCTTATTTGAAGCCTTTCGAAATTATTTGATGTCGTTTTCTTAGTATTTTCATCATATTATATCCTCTTAATTAGTCTGTCGGCATATGTCGTGTGTTTTCACTTACTTTAGTAGCGGATAATAAATCATTTCTTAATTATTTACAGTCCAAGAAACAGACTGGGGCCAGCCCAGCTTGGACTGCCTCACAATGCAACGTGCGACCTCTCAGAATCTGCAATTTCTCGCGCACAGCTTCCCCAATGTCTACGGTGCTAAATCCCTGGACAGCTTAGACTTATCTCCGAACAATCTCCAAGTCCACACAGCCCAGTGCGACCCGTTCGACACCTCGCAACTGTGGACCACGACCGAACAAAAAGAATCTCCGAGGCCCAGGTCTAACTATGAAATACCTATAAATGATTCTCTCATTCAATCTCCACCGGAATCTCAATCGAACGCCGCCAATAATTTTTCGGCGTCCACTAGCAACGACACCGGTGCGTTCAATAATTCTACACTCACGAGAATGAACAATACAACCCCTTCCAAGAATGCGCCGTACGGAAGCGCTTCGAGCGTTTACTCGAATAGCAACGCTCTCGCGGCGGACACGAATCCATCGACGAGCGAAACGATCGCGACCAGATCGCTGGCCGAGATGTCGCTGGACGACAGAATCTCTGAATCACTGAACCTCAGATCGAAGAACACAAACAACGAAAGCATATACGCAAACTTCAACGTTGCGAGCAACGAGCCCGGCTTCAACAATTACGCCACCAATTACCCCAGCGATCGGAACAAGTACGGCGATTTCCCGATCTACAGCAATTTCGACATCAACTCCGCGCAACAGCAGTTCATTCTGGAAACGAAGGACTACTACACGAAATTCTCGACGCCCGCCGGCAACCGCGCCAGCGACTACGAGAAGAACATCTACGTGCCAAAGTGCGAGGAGGACGGCGAGAAGTTGCGCAACTTCAGCGAGTCGGTCGAGAACTCGAAGAACTACTCCGCGATGAAGTATCAGAACGTCGATTACGGGTACGGGTACGGATACGGGTACGCGGGCGGGCCGGCCGCGTCGCGTTCCGCGTACGACGAGGTCAACGACACGGCCAGCAACATCTACAGCGAGATCGGGGAGCCGGCGCTCGGCCTGTACAGCTCTAGAACGTTCGCGGACGCCGCCACCGACACGTACAGTTCCAGAACGTTCGCGGAGGCCGCGACGGATCCGTACGATTCCAGAACGTTCGCGGACGTCGCTGCGGATCCGTACAGCTCCCGCACGTACACGAACGCGGGCCTGTACGACGAGGTGTACGAGGCGGCGCCGCGCCCGCACCGCCCCGCGCCGCCGCTGCCGTCCAAGCCCAAGTAAAAGTGGTAACAGCTAGAAGTTCTACTTGATATCTGTTCTGTGTTTGAATGTTTTAAACGTCTTGTGAGTTTACTAAAAGAAGAATAACAATGATATTATTAAAATTAGTCACATATTTATTCTTTGAGATGAGATTTTTTTTTGTAGTATAATTCGAATGATTGGCACGTGTCGTACGGTGTTGAAAACGAAACGGAAAATACTCGTTTGTTCCCACTCATTGCACACGTTGAAAACTGCGTCTTTTATTTAACTACTTAAGTGCCATTTTGCACGTACGTATGTTAAGTTCATACAAAAATATAACGATAAAATGACACTCACGTTGAATATTAAAAAATGTTCCTTACATATTATTTACTGGATGCTATTACTTTCTAGTTTACTCTCTAACCTTTCCACAACATTGGAATAACGAAATGAATACTCATTGTTTTTCTTGATAAATAAGCATAATATTTTTATGACTAAATTATTATTTTATTTCCCAATATTGGGAACGGGTCTCCCAATATTGGGCACGGATCTCCAATTATTCAGTATACGAGATGATATTGAATGTGATTTAGCCGCGAGGCTTAACTCGAATTTTGATGTACTCTTATGTTACAGAAGTAATAATTATTATGCAGGCCGATAAAGTGTCACTGCAAGGCACGGACGTGAGAATTTATTGTTCAATAGGACATTAGTTTTACCGAAAAAAGCAAAGCATATATGTTTCAACAATTTAAATTCTTTTATGTAATTGTTTAGCAAAAAGCCATCCAGTGTAGGTATGCTATTTGAAAGAATCACAGACAACTCGTATTTCTGTTTAAAATTATTGAATGAACACTTAATTTAATGTTAAATAACCAAATTGTTTCCAATTTAAAAAGTGTTATAACTAAGTCCTATATATTGTAAGCCGGGTA
Source organism: Agara belti belti (assembly GCA_018245935.1). Lineage (NCBI taxonomy): Eukaryota > Metazoa > Arthropoda > Insecta > Lepidoptera > Hesperiidae > Agara > Agara belti. Next base: position 2,404 of record DWEM01000290.1, read on the forward strand.
TATGAATAGTATATTTCATTTCTTGGGCTAAATGTTTAATCCGTTCGTATATTTCTTGTACATCCTCGACATTCATTAGAAGATATTTGAGTTATATTATATGGTGCCTCATCACAACGTACCTGCTAGATTAGTTATATGCACAGTATAATAAGTTATAAGCAACATGACAAGCGTGGCATGGCACGTGACAAGGGCGAATGTTTCCGACAACCATGTATGCCAGAAAACTTTTTGATCGACCTTGTTCTGTCACACTGTTCGGTGAGATATAGGTTAATGTGTCAGAAACTGTTTTCAACGATAATTTTTAACGATTCCTAGACGACCGGTCAACGTGTCCTCCAAAATGCTCGTGGGCGCGGTAACGCTCGTGAAAGTTCGCCATTTTTTTAAATGTTCTTTTTTCGAATATTTGAATCTTAGTTAAGAAGAAAAAAACCAATGAACGCCGATTTTATCGTTTATTCCTCCAGTTTGGCAAATTATGATTTTCATTGCACAAACGGTTAGACTTTTTAATTTTATTATACGTATATAATGTGTAAATGTATGCATGTGTAGTAAATTATTTTTTTTAGATAATTAAACCGAGATTAACGAGTTATATCTGATATTATAAGTAAGTTTGTTTGTTCCCGCCCCGTTCTGTATTTTTCCGCGCTGGCAACGCTGTAGGGACGGCCTGTGCTATTGGCTGTTTATTATACCAGGAAACTTCACTGTATTGCAACGAGTACGCTGGAAAATACGCAAATTATCTTTTTCCCTCCACGTATGTGTCAAATAATGCTTTCCCATTTCTCTACTTTTTTTTTTTTTTTGTAGTGTCCTTTCGCTCGAAGCCGTAAAAAACTAAATGTGAATACATCTTAACGCACGCATCGTAATTCATGTGTGCTTGAGGACCGACAGTGTAATGAGATGGCAATTTAAAGGCCACGTGTATAGATATAGCTGTTGAATATGAGTGTTAATAAAAAATCATCGCATATTTCATTTGTGTACCAACAGAAGGATATTTATAACGAATGTACATAGATAAAAAGCTTGCCTAAGAATCGTTATTTTTGGAAATGCATATATGTATAATGGTGCAAATAATATTGTTGATCTGATGTAAGTAATATTATTTTACTGTTAAGTGAAGAGATTCGTATGATTTTATAAAAGAAAGCTGAAAATACTCGTGATAATTATACTGTTACGACTTTTATTAAGAAAATACCACGATATTTTCTGATATTATTTCATATTTTCTTATAATATGATAAGAGATGAGATTATTGTTGTAAGAATACGGAAAAAAATAAATAACAAATCAATGCAACACAACAAATAATTACTGAGAGACACAACTATTAATTAACATGCAATCTTATTTAAAAACACTTCATCAAAACATTGGGGCAGCTTTGTCTTTTGTCTCTTAGTGAATTCGAAATTTGAATAGACAGAGTCTAGAAATTACCCTACTTAAAGCAGTGTTTTGAGCGTTTATAATTAAGGGTGTTAAATTTTGTAAATATTATGACATATTTAACTATTTTCTCTAGACGAGACATGCATCTTTTTATTGAATTAATTTCGTTACAAAAACAAAGTTAACTTAAGTTTTTATATAACTAAACAAATAATTTAGACGGTTGCAATAACAATGCACTGAAATAAGTTAACTTTGAATTATTATTGTACTGTCTGAATTCATGTTTTTGAAGAGTGTTTTGCGGATTTTTTTAAACAGGAATGTTCTTATTTATAATTTTTACAGTTTTTTCTAAGAATAAGCTGTATCTGTTCAAACGTCTTATAATAAAGAGAAGATATTGATCGGTATACAGTGTATTTATTACCCTACTTGACATTTTGAATGGAGAATATGCCACGTTAAAGTTTGGAGAATATCCCACGTTAAAGTTTGGAGAATATGCCACGTTAAAGTTTGGAGAATATGCCACGTTAAAGTTTGGAGAATATGTCATGTTTAAGATTAGAATATGCCACGCTTTGTTTTTACATGTTTTATTATTAAATAGTTTTTTACGTACATATTTTGTCTCATAGAAGTCTTAAGAAAGACGTTCAATGTATGCTTATTACGCATTTAAAACGATAAACGAACTAAACTAACTACACCGCGCTATTTCAGAGCGGGTTGAAAACGTTTTAGTGGTCAGCCCGTTGGCAGGATGCGAGGTTTAACAATATTCTCGTTCATTAACAAGCTATGACGCAAATGCGACGGCTTTGTTCGAGAAGGATACGGAACAAACACGTGCTCGTCATTCCCTTTTTTAGAATGTCAATTGAAACCTGATTTGTACGCGTGCCCGAGATAAACCTCGCTCAATACTTGAGGAATTTATTTGTTTGATCTAGACAAATCAAAAAGCGTGGGCGATCATCTCGTTACGTCAGTAAGTACGTAGGTACTTTGTCGTCCCTACATCTCGAGTGACTACTCCCACGCCCCTCTTTACTTCAAATATAATTTTAGAAATGGCTAGGAGGCGACAGAAAATTCCATTAAAATGAATAGTACTCACAGCACTTATACCCGCTTTTAATTTATCTCGAGTTATTTTTAAAAATAGCCAAGCCGTTGCCTCTTCATACTGACGACTACGAAAGCTTTGGCCAACAAAGATGTACCTATAAGACTTTAATTTTATAACCTCTACTCATTATTATTTATATGTAGTTTGTTAGCGGCTATACACATGGGATGCAATTGTGATCGTACACCAAATAAATATTACATGCATATATGAGTTAATATGGAAATTGCGACGTAGCTATCGACCACGTTATCGAAACAACACATTAGCATGCAGGGTACTGTCTGTGCGATAAAGTACGCGTGTGGGCGCCATCATAGACTCATTACTTGTTGTAGCCAACAAACAACATAGCATACGTACAACGCGTCTTTTCGTAAATCTCGTATAAAATTTTGCATATTGACAAAGCTTTAATAACATGCTTATTGTACGTTGCTACAAGTTAAAGGCTTAGAAAAAGTGCTCTTAACATAAGTAGTATTTATTTGATTGTCCGTATGGACCGTTCAAAGCGTAGAAGCTTAGAGAAGTGAGTGGTAATATCACGTTATCTAATGATGATTGAAGTATAACATTCAGTCGAATCGCGTCGTTATGTGGGCGGTGGAGTGGTAGGTAGTGAATGGACGGGCTAGGGATCGATAGAGCGGAGTGCGCAGGCTCGCCGGCGTACAGCTGGTGGCTCGCATCCTTCCGCGAACAGCGCTACCGAGCTGTGTCTCAGTGCTCGCGGAGAAGCAATTAAGTGATCTACTTAACGCAGATATGGTTAGGACTGATTGGCGCATCTAAACGGTAAGTGCAAAAGCATATTTATTTATAGATAACAAACCTTTTTACAGATAATTTTTCCCGACTGAAAAACATGGTCGCCCGCCGTAGAACCTGTTACACGATTTTCATAACGTCGCATTAACGAAAAACCATGGACTTGTTTGTTTATGAGCGTTAAAATGTTGGTCCTAAAATAAGAATAGTCTTATATAAAATAATGAAGTAGTCCATTATTTTCCATATATTGAACAATAGAAAAGTCTGCGTTTTCTTTATAAAGCTTGAACGTTATTTGACACAGTAGCTAAAAACAACTGAACAGTCACTAAAGAAGATAATTGTTAAATAAATGCGATAATTGCCTACATTACATTTCTAAATATTTGGGCTTTATATTCGGTATGAAGCTTTTTCAGTTCAATGCGTGGGATGTACCGAAAGGGCATAGGTGCCTACGTCACTCGACTCAATATAGCAAGTTATATGCTATGTTACGAGCTATCAGTAGTTCCTTACGATATAAATTATATAATTACAATAAGTTCCAATTATAAAGTAACCAAACATAAAAGGTCAAAGGTTATTTTAAGATCCAGTTTTCCTTAACGTAATCATATACATCTACCTATTTATTCTCCTCAAAATAAAATCAGTCGGTACTCGGAATTCTTACTTTAATCTCTTCAAAATATTTACAAATATTAGTGAAGTAAATTATTTAAATTGGAACTATGTAGATAATAGGTTAAAGGAAAATTTTCTGTTAATGTCACATGTATAATAAAAACTATCGCGATACAATAGATAAAGCTGTGCTGAGGTAAGATAGGCTGCAGGTTACCCGGTCTAGTTTTGTCGAAACAACACAATAGATCATTAACATTTTGTAAAGGCCTGACTAGTACCCTACAATTTGTGTATTGAACTTAGATATAATCTAATCATATACACAAACCGCTTTACTGTTCTTGGTTTGTGCGCCTTGTAATTATAACTCAATTATTGAACAATCAGGGAGACAGTTACTTCCTATATCTTTAAAATATACGTACACTGTGATCCACAGGGACTGTAATTATGTTTTATAACCGAATATAGAGTACCTACGTTAATTACGAATTAAGGTCGAGACCAGCCAACTGTTGAATTTGCTGTTTATTTGAATCGTTGGAACATAAAAAAATCGGTTAACCTTAATCTTAATAAAGTAGAGCGTCCCGGATCGTGCTCGGGGTGGATTACTGTTGGTAGGGAGTAGATAGGCTTTATTGGGTTACACCTTGCGCAATAAAAACAAGTAGAAATGTTCGTGGGCGTAACCCCCGCAATAAGCCTAGGGCGAAACTACTTGCTATCAAACAGATTGGAAAGTAACTTTGTTATCGCGTTAGACGTTGCCTTAAAATTTTCCATGATTTTTGAGGAGTCTTTATAAGAATAATTTCTTTAATTTTAAAACGTCTATTTTTAATTAATACCTGCTTATTTATCTTAACAATAGGAACTTACCGATTACAGTGAACATAGTTTAGTTTACAACGGTAGTAGCTGTAGGTAGGTGTTCTTTTGTAGTTAATACGTGAAACCTTCCATAATACAAGCGTCTATATTACATTGACAGATGTAATGAGCCGCTACCCGCGCTGGGTGGCTCTGTGGGCGCTGGCGCTGTTGAGCACGCTGGCGCCTTCACGTGCTGATGGCAATATTGGTATGTATTAGCATACACTCATGAAGACGAAGTGTAATGTAATCTTTTTGTAATCCCGAAAAGCGAAACCTGGTGGATCATAAACATTGATTGGATCATGGCATATATGTACTAGCGGATAACTTAATTTCTGGTGTCAGTTCACTGAGCGTGAATTGACAGCGTGACAGTGAATTCACTGAGCAATAAATAACAGCCTACGTAAAAACAGGATTACTTTGCCGAATAAGCGTTTAACATACTTTAGTATATAAACCTTTGAAACTCCTGAAAGATGGAATGTAAAAATATAGCGTTTAAAACAGGTACAAATATATATTGTGTAACTGATTGAAAACTGATAATGGAAAAAAAATTGATCTCATTTCTTGCATGGCAATAAGTATCAATTGAAAATAAATTTTATTCGCTCGTTATTAAATAGTAGGTATTACGTTGCATCGTAGATCCAATTGGAATAATGGAATTTCTATTTTCAGGATGCTTGTTTAGCGCATCACTCTGCGTAGACGGCGTCGAGTGGTGCTACGATGGTAAGTAATTGGAAAGTTAGCGAACGTCTACAAAATGAAAATCTTGTAATTAAGTTCATAAAATGACATTTCTATTTAATTATATTTTTCTGTTTCTAGACTTTGCATTTGGAAAATGCACCCCAATTTACGAGAACGACCCCGAAGAGGGGTCTCTTTACCAGTATGTATAGTTTAAAAACATAAAATTTTATATAACACTGTAACATAGATGAAAACATGATCTGGGATAAAAAAATGTAGTAAAACTAAAATACTCTTCTTATGCGAGGACCATGATGAGTAAAAGATTAATAAATACAAATGTTTGTTCTGGTTGAGAACCCATGACCTCCGGTTTTACAGTCAGGCTCTCGTACCACTTATCCCGAGGCCAGTCTGTACATTGCGATTAAATTTCAGATATGACATGAGCTCGCAGCAGCTACAGTGGTTTGAAAACGAGCTGCAGCGCCTGGCCACGCGGGGCTACCGTTGGGAGCACGCATATACCCAGTGCGTTTTGCAAGCCATGCTCTACACACTGCGACATCGCCTGTTAGTATCCTTGAATTTCTTATAATAAATATCAATCCTCCTATCATTACGTATTTATCTTTTTACAAAGTAAATCCTAAAAACTCACGTCGCCAGTGAACCACTATCTGAAACAATTGCCTTGGCAATGAAACTACTAGTACTGGACGGGGTTTTCACATTAATATCTGGAGTAGATAAAGGATTTCTTTAGGAGGTTTTAATATATTTGTTTCAAACTACTACCCAATAGTCTTCTGATTGTTTAGCTTAGAAGTGTAAATGACATCGCATTACCTAGTTTTCAATATTAGATAATTTTACGAAGGGAAATAAAAGCTTACAGGTACCGTAATTATTACAGTGAATAATCGTTAATATTAATTATCTGTTGCGTTTTTTCAACAGGAATCCTACGAACGTAAACGTGAAGCTATGCGAGCATTTCGTTGACCCCAAATTGGAAGCTGAAGCGTCCATCGATACGCCTGAAAATTTAGAAGTAAGTTTTACGGTAAATAGGAACGTTTTAAAGTTGGTGTACTGTTTTATGGGACGCTCTGTTACCTTTATACAGGTCCAACCAGATGACACAGCGTACATCCGGTTTACGCCTGATTCGGTCTTGCCCGATTCCAACTACGCCAATGAAGTATACAACCCGCCCTTTGATAATGACGAAGATTCTAAATCATATATTATACCTAATGGTATGTACAATCATTGTTATAAATGTACATTTGATACGTAATTACCAGTTTCATATTTGACTAACACTTTTTGAACATGTTACAACATGTAGACAATTTGCTCGGGACAGATATTAATAAAAATTTGTGTTTCGTATAAATTGAAATGGCTCGACGTGTATAATGGAGGTGTCCATATCCTCACTCATCCAGACCAACTTCGAATAGGACGGGATAGTAACATATATGTATATCGGAATATAATAATTGATGTCTGCCCTGATACTAATTTACACTAATCGGATTTATATTTCAATTCACTTACTAAAATTGCCATCCTCAGAGAACAAAGATCAAGTGATCATGGATGAAGAAACGCCTGCCGAAAAAGTACGGGATTTGATGGTAATGAGTGGTATCGGCGAATCACCGGTGATTCTACCTTTCGAAGGATTCCGAGAAAGGCTTCAAGCTGAACAGAGATCAAGAAATCATAATGTTGAGCAACTATTGCAAAATGAATTGGACAAAGAAAAAAAATCACTCGCTATCAATGAACATGGGCAAGATACCAAAACGAGCGATAACGAATTTCCGGATGAAGAGCGCCTGGGTGCTCATTTTCGTAAATTCAAAACAAAAGTACAACCATTCACAGCTGAACATTTGACTAGCAATCGATTTTCCCCATTGGATGCAGAGGTTCGATCGAACGCACTAGAAAAATATAGACAAAGCTTTGCTGAGAAAAATTTTCCATTCGAATACGAAAATCCAGCCGATATCCCAGAACAGAGAGTTTACTTCGATGAAGATGGTCTAGAAGAATTGCCTATCGATTTTGGAAGTGGCGAATTGGGTCCATATCATTTAAAAGGTAAACAAACATTATAAGTAAATGTCATCATAATTCTTGCTTTAGAATTTGTGAAACAAAAATGTATTATATTTTTAGACAATAACTCGCCAGCATCGCAGGGAAAAATGTCTAAAAATATGGAATATGTTATGAACACCTGGCAAAATATAGTACATTCGAAGATAAAACCCCAAGAAGCGCTCTACGTTGAAGGAGGGCCGTTGAAACCATCTGAATTAGAAGGTGAATAACTTACACCCGCAGATAACAGTGCCCTTATGAAAGATGTTTCATTGCTTTATTTTCCTTTACGTGTAGGCGCAATATAAATATTTTTCGCTTTATTTATCGTTAAATGTACAAACGTGCATAAAACAAATATTACCTTTTTATACGTGATCTTAACGAAGCGTAAATATTTTTGTGCAAATTGTTTGTAAAGTATGTATAATACACTTTACACTCGGCTCAGAACGGCTATTCCATTCGAGCGTATTACTCGTACAATTACAAATGCCGTCAACTTTTCAGGTGAAAATTCAAAATTTTATCTGTCAGAAGAATTGCAAGATTTATTAAATAAAGAATGGGGCTTTAAACGTAGGGAAAGAGATGATGTTAAAAAGCCAGGGCCGCGTCTGGACGCGAAAGCTTTAAAGATTTTCAACGGCAATAAATTAGTGACAGGTTAGTGTCACTACGGCCTGAGGTAGCTGTATTACGTTCTCGATGTGCCCTCGATCAGTTCAGTAATTACGCTAAATTTGCGTCAGTTTCGATAAATACAATATCTGGTGATTTTTATTATGCACTGGCACGTATAACTACACAAATCTAACGCACTGAGTGTTTCCGAAGACAGCACATTTTTGTTTACCTAACACGATGTGCATGAGTCTCTTATTCGTCTTCTCAATACAAAATCCTTATGTATTTTGTTTATGCGTGTTGTAGGTTATTTGTTTTTCTATTCTTTCGCATTATTACACTTTCCTGTTCCATCTTATTGCCCCTGGTTTTTGTTATTCTAAAATTGCATATTTATTTATTTCTTCTGTATTTATATATTTAAGACGTTTTCACACAACCTGTTTATTTCAAATGAAATAAAATTTGGTTGCAATATACAATGATTAAGCTTATAATATGAAATTCTACAACAGCTTATAATACTGTTCGATATTTTTATTTGTCCGCTGGATATGAACGTGCATGTCTTTTTTGTCAGTGTTGTGCAATTCTTGGGTGTGTGTTTGAACCATTTATTTTCAGTACCTAACTATTTATTTTAGGTCACGGTTCTGCCGCCAGACTGGAATCGGGAAAAGGCAGTCATAATCATAATGATTACGATTATGACCCAAACTTTGCGTACGTTCAATTTCAGAACAGGTACGTCGCTTAATACGCGTATGTATATTATAATATAAGTACGAAATAGTGTCGTCATTAGCAGTACAGAATGTTATTAAAAGTTATTAACTTATTAACACTTACATAAATGCTTCTCAAATCAATCATCGTGCCTCATCAAAATTACTAACAAATATGTCTTTATTAGATTCCTACCAACCTGGACGCAAGGCGAGCAGTTCATTTTCACTATTCAAAAAATGTTGGGTCTAGAGAACAAGACTTTGACGAACCCTCGGTAATTATCGATATTAGCTTTGATGATTGATTTATGATACTACCATTACTATTCTTGTTTATTATTTTACTGGGTGCGATTTCAGGGTTGACCAAACGGAGGTGACGTTTAGAGTGGAGAAAAACATTAAAAATTACGATGCTAATGAAGTAGCCAATCAAATCAGTAAGTAATAATCTAACAGAATGATTTTAGTGGTTTGTTCGATGTATGTATTTACCTTTTCTCAATTGAAATAATTTCAAAATTACAGTTGCAATTAAACACGAGTTGGAGACCGAAACAGGAGCCCATATAAAGGAGATTGGTGTGGGAGATCAGGTGACTATAAAATAGATATAAAGGGTATTACTATGAAATGTTTGGAAATGTTTTTTTATTTCACACTTTATATTTTACAGAGCAAACATCCGATTTATCGTTATACGGATTCTCCAGAAGCACGATTTTTCGGACTCGACATGCCAGTACTCTTGGCTCTAATTGGAAGCTTGTCCGTACTGATCATAGGGGTTGTAGTTTTTGCTATTCTCTTGAAAAGGGATATGACTAGTAAGAGAAAGATGCAAGGCCTTGCTTCTGCTGCAGAGATCGATGCAGAGGCTACAAGGGACTACCAGGTAAGTATAGTAATATCAAAAGGATTAAAAGTCAATGTTATAAATGTAATAATAGATATTTTATGAAATCTGTATAATTTTAGGAACTTTGTCGTGCACGTATGTCGGGTAAATGGTCAGGTCAGCAGGCGGCTACCAGTGGTCCGTCGCAGCCAGCGGAGGCACCACAGCGTATTACATCGCTGTCCCGAGAACCTGATGGTAACTCGCCATCAACGCGTTCGAGCACCTCTTCCTGGTACGAAATTTTCAATAATTTGAAATCTTATATTTAGATACACAGATAGAAGTTTGAACACTGTATTCTTCCTGTCAAAACTGTTCATTTTCCTGATTAACTTTTCATGTTGGACATGAGCAAAGGTTTGACCATAAAATTCAACTGAAACATCCAATAAATTCTTTCAAATATTACTATGATCAAAATTATTTCGTTTCCTAAAGCCGAGACAGTTAACCTCTATTTTTCCATGTGACAGGAGCGAGGAGCCGGCTTTGACGAACATGGATATTTCTACTGGACATATGGTTTTGGTGAGTAGCAGTGAAATGTGACGTGTATATACATTCTACAAATGTTTTTCTATAAATATTGAGTCTGTTCCATTTATTTATTTTATCCAGGCGTACATGGAAGATCACCTGCGCAACAAAGATCGTTTAGAACAGGAATGGCGCGCCTTGTGTGCATACGAAGCTGAACCTTGCGCCAGCACTGCTGCCATTAAGCAGGAAAACACCGGCAAGAACCGTTACGCTGATGTCCTTCCCTACGATCACTCGAGGGTTACTTTGAACACACTCTCCAATCACCTTGGATCTGACTACATCAACGCTTCTACCATCGTGAGTAAAATTATTTCAGTCCTCCTCGCTTTACAAAAACATATATTTGCAATGTGTTCTTGGTGACAGAGGTACAAGTATGTTGAAATACAACATTTTTGAGAATGGATTTACAAAAAAATTCCGACAGATTTATTTTTTACTAACGAGATGCTCAGGACTAAAACGTTTTAAAACTGTCATAAGTTAAATTAAAACTTAAGAATGACATTTTCTTGCAGACGGATCACGACCCTCGTAACCCCGCTTACATCGCTGCAGCCGGCCCTCTGTCCCACACCGCTCCCGACTTTTGGCAGATGGTCTGGGAACAGGGCAGTGTGGTCATGGTTATGCTAACGCGGCTCACGGAGAACGGACAACAACTTTGCCACCGATACTGGCCCGAAGAAGGATCTGAGCTGTATCATATTTATGAAGTAAGCAGAATCAAGTTCAGTTGTAATAACTAGGAACGCGTAGAAAAACGAATTGACATAATGCCCGCGTTAGACTAGATGAAAATCCCGTACCTGCTTCCAATTTTTACTGGTTTTAAGGGATCAAAACGCTTGCAATTCTGTTTGTAATAGCTATTTGTTATCTTATTTTTAATATTGGGATTATATCTGAGGCAAGAAAAAAATTAAGGAGATAAAATGCTATCGAATAAATAAAATTATCAAACACAATATCGCATGTTCTAGGTGCACCTGGTAAGCGAACACATCTGGTGCGATGACTACCTGGTCCGCAGCTTCTATCTGAAAAATCAACGTACCGGCGAAACTCGAACCGTCACCCAGTTCCACTTTTTATCCTGGCCTGAAAATGGAGTCCCGTCGTCTACCAAAGCTTTGCTAGAGTTCCGAAGGTTATTACCATTTAGAATGCTGCAATGTCTGATAAAAAACTTATTGCCTGCCAATATTTATTAATTTCATGTTGGAACTTGGAAAAAATTAAGAAAAGTCATAGGTATTAAATTTAGACTGAACCTTATTTAATTTCATTTACAGGAAGGTGAACAAGTCGTACCGAGGAAGATCTTGCCCGATTGTCGTTCATTGCAGGTAGATTATAAACTGTTAACGTCGATAGTATCACTAAATTAAAATGCAAACGGTAACAACGTTAATGTTTTCCACCTCAGTGATGGAGCTGGACGCACCGGCACTTACTGTCTCATCGACATGGTACTGAACCGCATGGCTAAAGGCGCTAAGGAGATCGACATCGCCGCTACCCTGGAACATATCCGTGACCAGCGAGCCCGCACCGTTGCCACTAAGCAGCAATTCGAGTTCGTGCTGATGGCCGTCGCTGAAGAGGTAATAGATAGTAATTCTTCCTTGCACTTTTTGATAACTGACCTAGACCCAATAAAACACCCGGAACAGCTTGAAGATAGAATATGCTTAACATTAAGCATATTATTAACATCACGTACGTATAGGAATCTGTCAAGTCAATTTAGTGATCCTAAATATTTTTTGCAATAAATTAAGTCTTTATCGTAGAGGAATACATTTTTATTTTACTGTACTTTAGGTACACGCGATATTGAAAGCTTTGCCGGCTCATCTGCAACAGATGCAGGAGAAAAAGGATAAAGAAAAGGAAAAAGACAAAGATGGCGCTGACAAGGACAAACCCAACTGAACTACGCACCGCTAATGCTGACACGACTTTGTTCTAGACAAAATATTTATGTTTAATGGAAATCAGATTAACGTAATTTTCAAATAGATGTTGTTTTAGATATTAAATATGTATGTTCGATTAACTGTTAAGAATTTCGCTCCACATTTAGCAATTTATAGGACAGCATTTTCAAAGTACCTGTAGTAATAACCGTTTGAAATATTTACCGAAAACATAATATTCAAATAGAACTTGCATTTGAAGAAGTTGGAATGACGATGAGCGAAATTCGTAACTTATATAATATGCAATATATGTAGTTGTATTGTTTAAGCTTATCGCTACGTGTCTTTTAATAACTGGCATAAATTAAACTTCCGTATAATTGTTTTGTATTTTTGTTTTGCTGATAGACTGCAAGTGTATGAGACTTAAATAGTAATATGGGCATATGTTCAACAGAAATTATTTGCAGAAACGAGTTTTATTTTTATACGAAAAGCTTTTTGTCGTCTACATAAGTTGTGATAACAGAAGTAAGCCTATTTATTTTTAACACAAACATTTTACTATATCTATTGAAGACTAATTTTTTAATTAATAATCGTCAATTTGAACGTCGCCTGTGTTCTGCTTTTTTAATTTTTATATGAATGTAATTTTAAAAGTCACGACCAAATCGTAATACATTTGAAAAAAATCTTCAATCAATCTCAACGTACAAGTCAACATTATCAGTTGACAAATTCAGATATAATTATCTAATTATACTTACTTAAAGAAAATCTTATTGTCTACGCATAAAATGCTTAGTTATCTATCGGTCTATGTATATGTAGGCGGTAAAGCTACATGATGATAAATTATTTATATTGTTAAAATTATGCACCATGTTATTTAAATTCTTTACGTTCAAATATATGTGCCACCGATGTTGTATCTGTGTTGATTATTAGAATGTTAAAGTTATGCATTGTTAATTATCCAAAACGTAAAATATTCGCTATTGATGTGTAATAATTACTAGTCAGGTATGTGTAAGTTCATTATTCTTCAAGGCAGTACGAAAATATCTTATATACCCGTTTGTTAATTTGTTATCTAAACCAAATTGTTATGAACACTACCACTTCTCTTATATATTCCATGAAATATACGAAGTCCTAAAATATTATATACTTAGTCAGAATGTTTACCGAACCATATCCTGAATCAACGGAATACCTGATAAAATTAATCAGATAAATGAGATGTTATTAAATATTTACAGACTGTAGCAAAACATTATAAGTAAAACGTGAAACGTATCTTCGTCTGTCTGTGTACTGAGATTTGTATAAGATTACTATTATATTTATTGCAAACTATCAAAAATGTAAAAAAAAATATATGACCTACCCACGAAATTATGATTGTAGTGTAGCATTAAGAAAAATATATTTAACCGTATTTCTGTATGAAATTATATGTAGTTTTTATGTCGATGAATTGAATATGGGTTTTGATTATTACCATTAAAATCTTTTAGGGTACACGAATCGAATTAGTATCCAAGCACCCGATCCCCACGTCCCAATTTATTTAACTCCCGATCTTATTAGCTTTACTCTAAAAACATATAATATAAATTTGCACATTGTTGTCACCTAGCCAGTCATAAGCTACTATCTGATTTTAATGAATTGTAGATTTTCACATGAATTATTTTAACAAGAGTAATTCAAGATCTAAGAGGCTTTTAAACTAAGGTTTCGGCGCCGCTAAGAAAACTTCAGTGAAATGCAGCAGCAGCAGATGAATAAAACGCTTTAATGTTGCCGAGATATGTGGAATCAGATTTTTGTTTTCGTTGCTTAAAACTATTCTACAAAAAATTTTGACTAACTTATTTAAAAGGATCCTAAATACAAAAGGGAATATTATATATTCGGCCTGGATAAGGCGGCCAAGGCTCATAAGAAACAGAGTTTGTATACTCTATGTAATCTATGTAAGTACATATGTTCTCTAAAATAATAGTAGAAGAGTTATATCATAGATATAAAACGATTACTAGTTGCGCAGATGTGACATGTTTAGTCTACATGTCGATTCCTGTCATCAGTAATCTAATCTTATCATAAATATACATCAAGTAAATCTTTTATACAGATTGGTGAACATCATTTGCGTGATGTGATCTTAAGTTCTTAGTTGCGTAGTACGGGTTTAGATTCCAAATAAGTTTTCTCATAAGGACAAGTCGATTGTTAATTTAAATTCATCGAGTGTTTGCACTTTTTAGCTGCGTCATTGTAAAATAATAATGAACGCAACTTTACAATACAATATTAAACAGTCAACGTTGTCAAACTGACAATTAACACTCAGAGGCGGAGACTGACTTGTACGTGTCGGTGTTTTTAGTTGCTTTCGAAATAAAGTAAAATTATAACCAATCCAATTGGATTCCTGGATTTAAATAAGAATATATTCTCTCATTGTATTTTTTAATAAGTTGAAATAATGATTAACGGACGGGCATTACATTTCGTCTTCAAAGTAGCTGACAGGACACTAACAGCTAAATTTTACAGAGAAATCTTGGGAATGAAGGTATGTGATTTCCAACAAGGCTTTTACTATATCAACGATATTACCTTATTACTGCATAATGTAATTGCGTGAGCTGTCAATTTTTTCTTTACATTCCATTTCATTTATATTTGACCTTAAAATGTCTTGAAAAATTCATAATTAGAATTGCCAAGGTTGTTTAACCGGTTTTAAACATTACAATAAGCAATTATGAAACAAGCACGTGAAACCTATTATTTACATTGTTCTTATGGACACAACATGATAATATTATTGTCACCAACATGACTTAACTTATTTATGGTTATTTAGGTTCTCCGGCATGAAGAATTCACGGAAGGCTGTGAAGCGGCTTGTAATGGGTAAGACTAGCTTACAAAACAAATTACCTATTCATATTCAATTAGCTACGTTCAAGTTTTTGATTCAATGTAGTCTAATATAAACTGGCAGGTGAACACATTTGGGATCAATATTAATTAAAAATATATATTCTTTTTTATTTAAAATTCCAAATTCAAATTGTTTAAAATTTAGATGTTTAGTATATTGTTATAAATATCATATTCTCTTTCTATTATAGTTTTATATTTCATGAACGCATATATATCTTTACAGGCCATACGCAAACAGATGGAGCAAAACAATGATAGGCTACGGTCCAGAGGACACACACTTTGTTGTGGAGCTTACATACAATTATGGCATCACACACTATGAACAAGGAAATGACTTCCTGGGTCTCACTATTCAATCTAGTGAGAGTTTGAAGCGAGCTTCAGCAAACAACTGGCCGGTTAAGGAAAAGAATGGACTTAAATATGTGGAGGCACCTGGAGGCTATAAGTTCTTCATTATTGATAAACCACAGCCTCTTGACAAAGGTGAGCGATTCATATGTCATTGTTGTAATATTAAATAATGATGGATGAACTGATGAAAATCTTAGAAGTGTCCTAAGATGGACCATGAAAACCTAAAATAAAGTCTACTACACTCTTGCCTTGTAGAATCCAAGATTATATTTGTTGGAGAACACATTGATAAGTTGTACCATAAACTTTGTATAATTTCCATTTTATAAATACATAATTATTTATTTTAGAAACTGATCAAGTGAATGTTTGCTCTATGATAAAGTCCTTGCTTGTTTGATAACTGCTATCTATGTTCATTAATTCAATGCATGTCACTGCATCATAAAAGCTATTAAGCAAAGAAATGTATTTCAATCTTATAGCCGTTATAGAGTTTCCGTGCTCTTAAATATATATATCTATGTATTGGAAGTGTAGCTTAATATTAGCTCAAAAATTTGAATTTTGCTTCTTTCTGTATAAAGCTAGCTATAACTATCTAATCTATATAATGTAAAAGTTGTTTTCATACATATTATATAAAAGCAAAACATTTTTTTTCTAGATCCAGTAGTAAAAGTGTCTTTGGCCAGTTCAAATCTAGCCAGATCAATTGCCTACTGGAATGGTCTCCTGTCACTGAAAATCTTTGAAAAAACTGACAAATCGGTCCTACTAGGATTTGGCGATGATCAAGCTAAACTTGAATTAGTTGATATTGGTGAGTTATTTTATAATTACCATGTAAAGCACAGTTTTCAATGAAAGGTTTTGTGAACAGCTATTGGAAGATGTTAATGACTCATGACAACTGTTGTATAGAAAAGGTTGATGATGCCAAATGGGTATATTGGATGCTTATTAATGCTGACATATATGTAAGGACTATTAATTTGATTACCTCATTGGTCTAGTGGTTGGTTAGCTTGGCTAATGAGCCAGGGGTTATCGTTTTGATTCCCATCCAGGACAAATAATTTTGTACTGATCATGAACATGTATATGTCTTAGTGTATTTAGAAATTTATAAATATAAGTTATCAGTCATTTAGCTAACAAAATCCTATTCCTAATTTGGTATAAGATGGCTGTGTGTGAAATAGCCCTAAGATATTATTACATATTATAATTATAGCTGGAACAGTAAAACAGAGCCTATTATGTATCAGAAACATGATCTCAATATCACAATCATGTTTACTGACCCGCTCTTAAGGCTGTGTACTTTGAATGGCATGAGATTAGATATTATACGAGTATATATCATTTATGTATAAGAAGTGGTTGATATGAAAAATTTGATCTTGTTACCTTCAGGTTAAGTTGGTCCTGCTATCAGTCACTGCCACCGAATGCAATTGATAAATCACGATTGTCAGTTCCTTCTTTAGATAGACATTGTCAATGTTATATGTATCTTCCAAATAAGAAGGTAACAGTTGTCCATTAGAACCAGCGCAAAATAGAACTTAATCATGTGAAGCAGTAAGGACCCAGTGGTTTTTTAAGCCTCCAACCCCAGGGGTCTTGGGTTTAGATTTTGGCATGCACCTCTGACATAAATTTCAATTCTGGCAACGCATGTTGCATGTGTCCATAGGCGACGGTGACAACTTACCACCAATTGGCCTGCCTGCCTCTTTTCTGGGCTGAATTATATAAAAACTGAATTATATTAAGAGTGTCTAGTAATCAAGTCAATTTTATACAGAGTAATACAGGGTAATACTAATATATAAGGTGGTTAAAGTACAGTTCTTATTTTATTGCGATATCTCAAGTGTCAATATCTACCTATCATTATCTCTCCACACTAGTCTTATATATCTATCTACTATGCACACAGTAATGTATAATATTTCCATGACTAAGCATTTCTATTATTTGAAAGAGATCATGACGCTACACGGGAAATGGAAATTTACAGTCATATATCTAAATTCCTTTTTTTTTTGGCTCTGTAAAACGTAAAAATGCAAAACCACGATTCGTATAAGTAGTTATGTATATGTAGTATGTTTTTCTAAACGCTAAAAAGAGAAACAACACTAGAGCTTTATTTCATTTTCGTCTATTACGTATGTATTTTTTTCAAGGTCTACTTAAATAGTTAAACGATGTATTTTAACATAATGGCGTCTGGCATAGATAATTAATACCCTCCATGTGCATATACGTTAAATGGCTAAAGCGCGGGAAAATGCAAACTGTCATAATGAACTCTGTTTACATAAATATTTTCATCAATCCGTATATTATGATTATTTAGGTATGATTGTATCACATATTAATTGATATAAATATTTATTTACGGATGACACGTGATCTGTTGAGAGATGTATCTGTTTCTGAAATTTTAAAAGTATGATTAATTTTTTATATAGATATTGTAATCTGATCAACAACGACAGTGTGACAACCTGATATCATTCCATAATTGGGTTTGCTTTCAGTGTGAAAAGGGTTAAGGCCATAGTAAACGACAGACATAGCCAAGGACAGATAGAGTGAACACACCTTAGAAAAAATTTTAGAGAACTATAAAATGTGAAAGTTTGTCACGTTTTCCTATATCACTATTTATGGCAAGAGATAATCTTTAAAAAAGTCACGGAATAAGTATATGAATTTCGTACGTACAATATGTTGTGCAAGACATCTGCACCTACGAGTTTTATACGTTGCATTAGTCATCATGACAATTCTGCAAAAACAAAAGCCAGGCGGTTTGTAACATAGTAACTCTGAATCATTGCTCAACGTACGTGCATATAACAAAGGCAATGTGACCTGCTTCTTTAATCTATATATTAATACGTGAAACGAAAACTTATGATCCCTTTTTACGAAAATCGCGCGGACGGAGGAGTATGAAATTTGGCACATTTATAGTTTATCTG
>DWEM01000291.1:0-21086 GCA_018245935.1 Agara belti belti
TACATATGTGTTAATTTTAGTGTAATAATACAGCAATAGTAAATATTTAATATATTTGTACTTTCATTTCCTGAATTTGTACGCCGTAAAAGGCAAAATGTGGCTTGAACTGTTAATCCTGTAACATCTTTATATGTACCCATATTTGTGCAAATAAACGTCTTTGTCATTGTCTTTACTTTCTGCCTACCCCGATAGGGACCTGGCGTGATGGTAGGTACCTATAATAACGAGGGCATAGGTACTTTAGTTCAATAAAATAATACATGCATCCTCTGTGATCGTAGCAAATATTTCTTCGGTCTGTTGATTTACAATTACGACACCAATAAGCTGGCGGCGTCCAAACAAATTGGAGTTGGTCATTACTGGCCGCGGTTGTCCCACGGCCAATGACATTCATTATTTTTTTAAGGATCTCATAAAACAACATTATGACCCGAACGCTATACTTACACACTGTTCCCTCCCAATTATTGACCATAACTGCCGGTTCGATTCCCGTCGATAATTACAAGTGTTCAGTCCAAACATATGAACCTACGGGATAAATTACGCCGAGTCTTTGGGCGTTTTCTTTAATTGGTGATTTGAAATTATTGTCCCTACACGAAATTATCTCCGATACGCAAGTGTTATAATTACGTGGATGCATAAATTTATTTATATAACTCTCGACGATATAAATGAAAATTGATTGGCCGTATTGGGTGATGAGCTGCATTTGTTTATGTTCGTTATTTTAAAAAAAAACTTGGTTACATATATTGATTTAACTTTAATTAACACGTTCCAAAGTGTATACATTCAAAATGTATACACATCAATAAATAGGCAATAGCCTTTTTGGTTAAGCGTTTGTGAATTCCGAAATCCAGACATATGATGGGAATAATAATAATAATTATAACAATTTCAACGATTCTACACATGGTTACATCTCTCGGACAGAACTATAAACATTGTGACAATATTTCTTGGCGTAATATTTCGAGGCAAAGAATAAGGACAATAGCCTTTTCGGTTAAGCATTAGTGAATTCCAAAATCCAGACATATGATGGGAATATAATAATAATTATAACAATTCCAACGATTCGACATACGTTTATTGGATTCCAAATTAGGCAAAAACTTCTGTGTTATATCTTTCCTATGTCTAATTAGGTAAAGCTACACTTTTAAAAGAGTGCTGGCAGTTTTCTTTTCCACAGGCTTTTTTCTCCTGGTCTACTATAGCCTGAGGGGCACACAAAGCCGAAGTAAGATGATTGAAACATGACCTTCATTAAGTGTATGTATGTACCTTATAATGAATAAAACAATTAGAATTAGAATTAGAATTTCATTTAATAAACGTATTAACACTTAAATGACATAAAATAAAGAACAAATTCCCTTGACAATCACACAAATATTTGCTCTGGGTGAGAAACCAATTCAGAATCCTGCTTAGCAGACACAGTCACCAACAATTCAACCAAGAGCCTAGTCAAACAATGAAGTATGTCAAATTAGTCGCAGTTATTTTTAATCCGAAGAAAACCTACAACCCACTCCTGATAGCATCTGAAACCGAATGACAGAATGAACAATAAAAATCACCAAACGACAGCATTATTATGTACTGTGGCCGGTACACTGGCACTCCGTCTTCATGCACGCTTGGTAATGATAGGAATTATAATAATTGTCTAACAGCGCGGTGAGGGCGTGGCCAAATGACAATCACGCGCGACCTAATGAACGGGTGCTCGAGCTTATATTAGAACTTATATTAGAACAGGTGGCGGGAAGAGATGTGAGGTGATATTGTGTTGTGTATCGATAGAGCCGGTAGAGTTCTCAAGCTGGAAACAAAAGAAGAACGCCGGATTGGAACGTTTCCGATTGGCACTGCACATCGTGAACGCTTAATGGAATATTTATTTATTCTCCCACGATCATAGAGACTTTAGTCTAGTAGGATTGTGTGACAGTCGTCGCTTGGTAAAATCGACAATTTGTGGCAAGCTTAAAATAGTCGAAGTTTAATCGAAGAATGAATCCGACTTGTGAAATAAAATGATGGTGATAAAAATAAGGTGAATGACCCCGTGCGAAACGTATCTGACTAAATTTGTAGTTTATACTTTACAATGCAATGCAAATTACATATGCATACATTAATAACTTACATTGAGATATATGATAAAACAAGCTGTCCCGGCGAACTTCGTGCAGCCTCACAATAAATAAATAGTTTAGTTACACCAATCTGAACCGATTTTAATCTTATTTGACGGGAAGTACGTCATTATTATGTTTGACAGGTAATTAATATTTGACATTGCGATGGTAGCGCAGTCTGACGGATCCAATGTGAAACATTGAAAAATCAACAATTACTTAAAAATTAATTAAAAAAACATTTTCCAGTGGACCAAATTGTGAATCCAAACTATTCTCGAGTCCCCTTGAACACACACAAAAAATTTAATCAAAATCGGTCCCGTCTTTTAGGAGGAGTTCAGTGATTCATTCACACGCAAACAAGAAATATATATATTAAGATAATTAAATATTTTTCAGTAGCATGGAAATGTACTGAACTCTCTTGTCATTCATTCAAGTGCAAGTTGACAGACTTGTGCATTTAATTTACAAAAGCATGTACTGCACTGTATTTTACACCGTTCCGGCTCGTGGCATTAAATTCCTATTAATTTAACCACGGAACTGACTTTAATGACATTTGGTACAGAGATAGTCTTGATCTTGGTATAGGCTACATTTTATTGCGAAAAAGGGGGTTGAAGGGACTGAAAGTTTATAAGGAAGTTCGTCATTGTCGAAGATAAAACCATGAAACTTTGTATTTAGGCAGTTCATAAAAAATAAATACAAGAAATCCTTGCATTCCTACCTATCCTCAGGATTATTAGATTAGATTAGGTTATTTTCGTCATTAAGATTTTTAGGTAGGTACTTAATTTTGTTTATTTTAAAACAAATAATACCTCTTTTTGAATTATTTTTTTCCTATATTTAGGTTCGTAAAAAATATAGTTACTGTAATACATTAAATGTGTAATTTACAGTAAACCACGGCAGTTTGTATCTGTACTATTTAAAATAAAAGTATCCTAACAAATTAAAATGCTGCCCAAAATCACTATTCCACGCGGACGAACGCGCGGGCAAAAGCTAGTTATTAAAAAAAAATACATGCAACGTTTATAAGTTTAGATGTCTTGACACGATCCGGACATGTGTATTTTCCGAAATCCGAATTTCTTTGAACACCCGTCTCACGGAACGTGACGCTGAAATGTACCTACATTTCAGGTAGGCAGTACAAAGTTAAAGAAAAGCCCGAACGGGTATTGCGTAAGCTTTTCGAAGTTTATAATAACAAGCGAGATCCATGTTATTAATCGTAATTTGGCGTGTAGTTTTCAATTTTGTATCTTATTCACTATTACAATATTGTAATGGATTTAAATGTAACTTAACACTCTACATCTAAATTGGAAATTTGATTCAGAAATCCTATTTCTTGTTAGCGGAGTCTTTGGTTCTTTTAGATATTAAAAACTTTTCGTACTCTATAAATAAGAATATTTATACTCATACATTCATAATTTGTTATCATTGCTTTATTTACGAATGTGTATATCCTTAAACTTGTAAATTTTTATAAGATGCATTGAAAATACTTCACTCATTTGTATTAATTATTTAACTAGTACACTTATTATTTTATTGATAGTAATTTAAAATTTTTCACTAGTTTTTATTGTTGCATTTTTCAAAGGTGCTTTAAGTTCAATTAGCGAATTTATACGTTTCGTAATACGCAAACTTGTGTAAATAATTTCTAATAACCATTTTCACTTTCATTTCGACGGCATGTTTAATAAAATAAAATAAAGTAATCATTACTTTTTTTTATATCAAATTGAATTATGTTAAAACGCACGAATTATATATACTTAAATACAAAAATTTTGATTTGGTTATCACCGCACTATAAATCCTCAACGATTTTTTAAATTTTCACGAGAAAACAGCCCTAGTCGACGCACTAATTTATCAGACCGTAATAACAATTATTGCAATAATTAAAAAATTATAATTTTGTTTGCTACGACTTTGATATCGACACAATTATAGATATTATTCTTAACCGATCACAATGTTACTTATATTTTTTTCTATAAAATCACAACACCACACTACACCCACCGTGATCGTCAGCGTCCGCATTTTGATTCTGTTGTGTCCGCCGACGCGACTGCCTCTACTGCGTGCGCGCGTTTGTTTTTATTAACGAACCCCTCTCCTTAGCACACCCCTGTGCGCTAGAGACCGATGTTGTTGATGTGATTTTCTCAATCGTGACTAGAGATGAGCCAGTTCGAAGGCGCTTATCGCTTAGTCGTTGCTTTGCTAACCGTTCTACACCACATAACTATACCGCAGAACGATTTTTTAATTTAGACCGCTTTTAAAACTTCCGATATACCACGACCATTTTTAACCCAATACAATTTTTTAATGAAGTAACAATAATACATAATTTATATGAATTATATTCCTAGGCGTAATAAATTGTTTCTCTAGGCACTATTATTAAAACAATCTTTGTTGTAGAATTTTTCAGTAGGTACACGAACGAAAACTATGTAATAATGGCTACAAGTATTATAACAATTTTTGTGAGGCCTAATATTACAAGTAATGAACATGTATATTACAGTTAATATTTATAACTTACATTACAAAAATGTGAAACATAGTTGATTCCAGTACAATCACATTCGCTTATTAAAGCCCTAAAATTATTTGAACTCTTTTTAATTTACAGATAACAAAAATAAATAATAACACAGCGATACGTTTGAGGTATATAGATACTTCAATCATTTCTCCTCCGCATGTAAGCACTAAGTATATCTGTAAATGGCGTGTGACTAGAACCAATGTCCTCATAAAACCTTATGTAACTGTCGAGCCCTTTGGAAACGTACGTTGGGCTCAGCGATAATGCTATTTACGTTTGATTACCACTTTTAATGTCTTTTGACACGTATTACCTCTTGCGTCTACATATATTGTTCCGCTGTTAATTCTACGACAAAAAAAATGACATTAATATGTAACCTTTGAACTCTTCTTTCATGTAAATAAACCATTTAATTTATAAAGGTCAAAAAAATAAAAAAAAACGATTATTTTTACTACGCGTAGGTACTCCTGTATTATTATTTTTTAATAATTTTTCATAATAATAATTCGTAATTTAAATTACAGTATTTTATGTGAATATCGATAAAATTCATACCTGCGTTGTCACTATAAATTTGTACACGCTCATTTATTTTTTTGAACGCAACAATATTTGTATTACGTAGGGGTACTTACATACAACAGGATACAAAAAAGAGACTAACAAAGTTTCCATTAATAACACTAGGTAATAACTAGTAAGTAGAAAGCATAAAAGCTGAAACGTAAATGAAAATAGAGGACGAGTAAAGGGAAATATCTAGGTCACAGAATTAACAAATACGTTAAAAATAAATTACATAACTGTTTATTTGTGTTCTCTCCGATGTACTTCAATATAATATTCAATATAATAGTACTTCAATAGGTATATTTAATATTCAAATGGTATTAAATTAATGACAACTTTTGAAATTTTATAATCTGGAATGTCAACAACCTTAATAATCCAAGGCTAGTTTCATTGACATTTATTTAATACTTGCATTATGATAACACATCTAAAATAATATTTAAAAGATAAAATTTATGAATTGCATATTCGTGTCAAGAGTGCAGAGGTGTTCGAAGACTCGTTGCATAATTTTGAAACTTGCATCTAGCTATATACACTAATGTCCTGATAATTTAATACTAATGGACTTAACATGTGTATCAACGACAGTAATATAAAATGTATCGCCGAGTCAAATGTTTTCCTCTGTTGAAACCCCTCATAACCCGTATATAACGTTTATTCAGTGTTCAGTCAGATTTTTTTTTTAAATAATGATTTGACTGGCTCCGGTGACGGCTACTTACAATAGAAAAACAGTGTTTGATGCAGTCATGTATGGAAATTGATGAAATTTATGAAAATTGTAAAGCAATAGAAATCCATTAAAAATATACAAATTAATGCTTGAAATCAAAAAGGTAGCATTGAATAATGATTCATAATAATGAACAGACGGTCGGTCACACAAGTTCGTTTAATGTCTATAACATATAATATGCAACTCACGATATGGATGATAATTACATTCAAATAAATAATCATTTCAGCCATTGTTGTGTCGTATTGTTATTCCAGTATTAACATTTTTACCATTTTTTTTTAAATCCAAAACAATCCATTTAATCCGGTTGCCTCTGGTGATCCGTCACTAATTAACCAGTGAGAACTACACTGAAGAACTTCAAATACGGTATGGTACCTCAGTAGTTCTGTGATTCAAATAGTTTACATATACATACATGTTACAGAATCCCATACAATATGATTATAGTCTATAAAATTTAAGGACCGACTTCGGATGTCGGCTATGAAAGCCGCAAGGTTCGCAGATGCTTCCCTGAGAACTAAGTAGGAAGTTAGAAGGAATCCTACGCTAGCGCATTGTTTCAACATCTCAATGACTGCATGGAAAGGAAACCTGCTCTCTCAATAGTAAGTCATAATGTTCTTTAATATGTATCTAACGTTTGCCCGCGACTTCGTCCCGCCCCCGCCCCCGCAATTCCCTTTGGAGGTAGAGTTTATGTGTGTAAATATAAATGTGTGTTTAGTTCACCTCATGTTCATGAATAAAATGTGTGTTTAGTTCACCTCGACGTATCACTACATATATTATTATACATTTATTATTATATACACATATAAACCTTCCTCTTGACTCACTCTATCGATTTTTAATAAAACCGCATCAAAATCCGTTGCGTAGTTTTAAATATTTAAGCATACATAGTAGGACAGACAGCTGAAAGCTACTTTGTTTTATATGTACTATTTAGTGATAGTGATGACGTCTGCCTGCGCTTGGACAGCGTTTTACATTACGACTTTATAAGGTCCTTACGAGGAGGAGATGGCTCATTCAATAATAGAACAATAAAGGGAGTGATGACGAAGAAACAAAGATAATTCAAACTTCATTCTTAATAATACATAGCAATGAAATTACTTTGTTTACGAAGCTATTGACAATTGCAAGTAGAAGCTAGCAGTAACAAGAAGCTAGATCTAATATAATGACATTTGTGGCCCGAGTTCACTGGAGCGTCAGTGTACAAGCTGAAGTTTATTAACCATCTATTCAACCAAACTTCAAAGGGGAAACGCAAATCTGTAGTCTATAGAACTGAGACGCTTCTACCGCAAACCAGATACAAAGCAGAGAGCGAATAATATAAACTGAAGAGGTCTATTCAATATATTTTATTTTGAAATGATAGAACATTTCCCATTTATATGTTAACAATTTAGTTATCTGCTGTTTTCTACTGTTCAAAAGGAAACAACAAAATCATTCCCTAACTAAGTCTGCCGATTGTATTACTCTATATAATTTTAACCGACTTCAAAAAGGAAGAGGTACTCAATTCGTCTGTATTTTTTTTTCCAACTCTTATCCTTATAGAGAAACAAAAAATAAATTCCCGTTATATATGCATAATTAGGAATCCTAATACAAAAACTGTGTTTTGTAATTAGAAAAAATAAAATTCGAACGGTAATTGCATGCAACAAGAATATAAACAAGTTAACCTATAATAATGATTTTAATTAATTTTCAATTTGTTTAATTTTGCGTTACTTGCAATCTCCTTTAACTGTGATTTATTTATTATCGTTCACTCTGTCACTGACCTCATTTATGTGATGTCACCAAAATATTATCTAGAACAATATCATGAAATACACTATATAAACTAAACTGTGTAGTGAATTATTGAGTTATTACACTACATAAAAAGCTTTAAAGGAAAATAACTTAGCCAATAAGCAATAATTTAACTTTTGAGAAAGTCGATAATTATTATCGAACATGAAAGTCCTACAGTAAGAAACGTGTTTGAAATCCTTATAGACACTTTTTCAATATTTGCTAATATTATGTTCTATCGTAACAAATCGCCATTTTATATGGAAAATTGTTGTGTTTAGCGTAAACAAGTTAATTGGCTGAATTCATAGGCATAGCGCGATGTTATGAATGCGATGACCGAAATGCTGTGTATTACAAATGTATGATGTGTATTACAAATCTATAATCTATACTAATATTAATATCTAGACTAATATTACACAAAGAGGTATAGAAGATAATGCTTCAAGTTGGTCAACCGATTTTAAAAATAGCTTTCGCTACATTTTATTTTTAAAACAATACATCCCTAATAAAACTCCAATAAAGTGATTATGACGTTGACCAGTACGTATGCAAACTTATTGCTGAAAATCATTACCCTCCGTAGTCGGGAAATCATCTAAATATACTACAAATAAGTATTAAGATACTTTGCACGCAGTAGTGTCAGTACTCCACGCCACGTCTTACGCCACGCGGTCATTAAATTTGTTCATTGGCAACACTTCATTCAACGTGCCTTTGCTTTCTTGTTTAATTTATAATTTGTTTATACTATAAAAGAAATGACTTTCGGAAGAAAACATTTGACACCAGCTTTCGCGTCATTAAATTATTGTTTAATCGTATTTCATGCACTTTAATCGTATACAAGTTTAGACTTTACTTCTATGATTTAACAGATTTCGTTTAACATTTTTGGTGATACTTATTGTTTCCGTTATGGAATACTTTCTGGTGTCAATATGATACAGCAGCCTTTGCACGTGTGTACCTAATCGTAAATAATGCAAGTAACAAAAACTTGAGGCGAAGATTTTAGTTTTTGAGTATCAAATTCATCTAATAGTATCCGTGTGGAAATTGATAAATAAAAGAAATAATAAAATATGATCACACACTGTAACTCTTCTGTCTCACTCCTTATAAATAGGATAAGTGGTTATATAATTATATCACAGTTTAGAATTCTCAAGCATCCCGAACAAGAGAAATATAGTTCAACATTATACATAAATATGTATGTAGATTAGTACTGACTTTAATCTTACATAGTTTCGGCACAACTGTGTTAGTATCAAACAATTCCTGAGAAGATAAAGCTATTTCCGTAACAGTGGCAGTTGTACAACTTCGTCTTGCATGCACGCCACCTCGGATTTGTCACTTTCGCATACAAATCCGTATCAAACATTTGCGTAACTAAACTATTATCAGACAAATTTGTGTTCTAGAGGAAGTCGTTACAGAAATGCAAAGGTTACATAATATTTGAGAAGATATAAAATGTTTTTCGTCGATACCGTTGTACAATTTTATAACTTGTACATTTTCATAAATATTCCTTCACTTGATATTAGCTGACCCGATAGACGTCCTGTTCTAATTTCTGTCAATTTCTTTTAAATGTAAGTGAGTAAAACAAAATTTTGAGCGATTGCTGTGTCTATTAACGATTGTGATCATGAATGTTCAATTTTAGAAAGAGTACATTAATTTCCTTTCGACTTTAATGGGAACTTTTATGGGAAATGAATTTTTCTATCTACCATACATTCTGGAAATGTATCTATGTCATTTAGGAAGACCTATCGACAGATATGTACCTCACATGCTTACGCAAACTGGAATTTTTATTTTCACCCTTCAGTTACCTTTGCATGTAAAATCACTCCATATGGAATGCCACCCCTAATTTCATACCCCCATAGCCTCAGAATAAAATGACTGAGACCATAATAATGATGAGACCATGATAATTCCAAAAAAAATGCAGCATTTTATTATTGTACTGGTTCATTGTATTGACAAAAACTTGAAACTGGATAATAATTATTTTTTTTAAAGGTAGCAACATGTACATTACTTTGTATCACTACATATTTAAACTGCATCGTGATATTCTACAAAAAAGTCGAACGGACATTTGGTTTTTTGATCAGATAAATATACTTTAACAAACATGAACACTTCATTAACGGATTTTCGAATAAACAGACAACATACGATTTATTGGTCAATATACGAAAATTATAAAAGCAAAAAGGAATCTCTAAGTAAAACAACGGAACGAAGAGCAACAGGCAAATATATTGTGCAAGCAGTGATTTGCTCCAGCCAAACGATTTAGCATCGTAAGAGAAACAAGAACCGGAACAAATTGGAAACGGAAGATAATATACTATGTTTAAAATTAAGTATAGATGAATTGACAAACGAAAACAGGCAGGATTGGTTCTTTTCTTAGATTGAGGATACGGAGTTTCAAACTGTTTAATTAATGGAAATAAAAAATGTTATGGAGAACAGAAAAGTAAAGTAAGGCCAAAACTTTAGCAGTACCGCGAATCTACATAGATAAAATATATATGGTTTTCTTAGGTGTATGAAAATCTGCCTATCGACAATTGGCCTGCATGCTGGACTATATACATACAATTCAGCATACGAATTGATACTACGAAGAATATGTAAACCACAGACGTGGTCAGAGGCATGCAATATAATTAAAACTTAATAATTATTCCATTGAAGTGCGAGCCCTTGCGGCGTCTATAAAGTCCAACTGCGCAGTATTGCAAAACATTTCTTTCTATGAATAAATTTAGCGAAATATGTGCGGCAGGTATTCACAACGATGCCTACGTTTGACCACTGAACTTGACCCTATTCGCTACGTCGCCTATTTGAACAGTTTATTTGTAACAACGGTTCTTGCGCTATATGATGTTGGATATTTTTAAGCGTTTCACGTAGCACGTAACAACAAAGTTACGCACACCTCGTTGCCCCTTGGTCTATGTAACTCATTCCCTCAGTAGCAGTCTACAATTTTACCCCTCGCTACGAAATATTTGAATCATAACAATTTATAAGTCTGCTTAATTGCGTAACGTTATAGACGTATTTGAATAGCTTGTAGGGTACGTTACATATTCAAAGATATAAAAAGTCCCTTTAAATAAGTAGAAAAGGTATTATACATTTCAATTGGCACAGGGAGGGAGGCGGAAATTGAACGGTTGAAACGGAAAATCGCTTTTTTATATAATATTAATTAGGAAGCTTGAGGGTGCTCTGAACTTCATTTATGAAAGCATAACCCGCGCTGGCAGATAATAATAATATTGATGTAATGAGGAGTAGCATATTAACATTGTAAATATACATTTTTGGTATTAATAGAACTATATAAATGTTGTTTTCGCTAAATATTTTAAATTACGTCATTTTCGAAGTAAATATTTATTACTTTTGAATTACAAAAATATAATGAATAATAGATTTATGAATAAAAAAGCCTGGCTATAGTGATATAACCCTGGCAACCTCTACGCAGTGCACCCTGAGCACTGTTCAATGACCTGTTGAACCACTGGAAAATTTTGAATGTCCATAAGCAAAAGCAAGAGGAAAATACACCTACACATAGTTATATATCACATCAGACACGAGGCTGGAAAATTGACGTAAAGAAAAATATAGGATTAAAGTTGATAAATGAATTTGAGAAAAAGGTGGCAGAAATAAAAAAGAATGAAAATGCAAAATTAGCTGCATGATGTAGGCAATGAAATAAGAACGGATGAGATTGTGAAAACTTTGAATAAAATAAAAGCATGCAAAGCAGCGGTTTATAAATATTAGGACATATGTCACGACTCTGCAGAGATTGAAGGAGGTATTAGCTAGTAAATTGCACCGCCTTTCAATTTATTTTGGACAAGTAGTCAGGTCTCAGTTACCACGCCATGGTGCCATTGTACTAAAGAAGGGAGTAACGACAGCAAAAATTACCGAGGAATCAGTCTATTGCTTACCCTAAGTTAACTCTATACGAGAATATGTTTCGATAAAGATGTCAATGAAGTGTATGAAGTCTGCTAATCTGCACTTGGCCAGCGTATGCCCTAAAATCTTCTCACCATCAGAGGAGACTCGAGTCTAGTGATGAAATAATAAAAGGGTTGAAAACAAATGGGAGATAATAGTCAAATTTTCTTTATAGTGCATTATCCAGTGAACTGTATATTATTCTTATTACCGTACTCATTAGTGTTCCCAAAATAAATATTTTCAAAAGACCCAGATAATGTGTATTATTGTGTGTTTTTCAGTCAAATATAAATAGCACGTGGCAACTTGTTTCATCACCAACATCATTAAAACAGCCCTGTTTATTTGCTTAGCTCTCATTCAATTAGCAGTATTTCCCCCTTGTACTTCGCTTATTAAACGAAGGGGTCGTGCTTCGCTTAAGTAATCCGAGCATCGATCGATGAACAAGTATCCACTTCAAATACAAACCAAAGACTGTTCAATTAAACCTGGAAACAACTTGAAGTATACGACTAGTTTTTAATCGTACAATGGCATATTCCTCGATCGAATTTTCATAATTACAACTGGGTTTAATATGTTTTAGTCTAATAGGTTATACCATCTATTAATATAATTATTGCGAAACGATAATATCGTAAACACCTGTTAGTATCAAAGTGTAGTAATTATAAAAGAATAAAACAAATATGTCACAGTACCACACTACAAAAAGTAGCAGTAAAATAGTAGTAGTAGCAGTTTATAAATTTTATAGAACCAGTGACAGGAGTGAGATCGAGGAAAGAAGTTGCCAAGCTACAAGAGGGCACTCAGGTGTAAGATTTTGAGAAAAGAGTATTTTCTAGTTTAGACTCAGAAGGTAAGCGCAAAGTGCACAATTTACGTAAGATCTAGTAAGGTAACCTTCCCTAAGCAGTCGCTGAAACGAACAACGTTGTTGACACAAAACTGTATGACCGGGGGCGGGCCGCGATTGTCGGCTATAAACAGAGTCCTCATATCCAGCGACTGACGCCGTGTGTAATAAGTGTAGTGTAGGGTTGTCAACGTTTTTTTACAAAAAAATATCAGTTTTCTGCATAGAGAAAAAGCAAAGTATTTGGAGGAAAAAATAGCATTTTTCAAATATTTTTTTTAAACTTTAAATTTATGTGCTTTTAGCACATTCTAATAAATTTCTCGATCTTTATTATTGGCACTGCTTTAACTTAACTTAACTTTATGTAAAGATTTAAAATATAGTATTCCTAGATACTTTATTTGTATGTAAAAGTATAAAGTACATATAGGTACCTATTTATCGAAAATAAAGAAGGATCGGTGTTACAAACTATGGTTGGTAATCCTAGTATAGTGTAGAGGAGGCCGCGTTCTTAGTTGCGTAGGTTATAATGTTATCTCATGTACAATATTATAATGCGCCAACCTGACACCAAGCTTTGTAATAATATTATAATCAATTAAAATAAATGAAATATTTTACTTTATTTAAAATAACGTACCTACGCGTTCTAAAATTAGTAATAAGCTAATAATAAACTTTAGGAAATATACATTAATGCCAAAATATACATAATAAAGTACTTGTTAAAGCATACAATAAAGACGCGATGAAGAAATAATTACTTGTACCCAGCGAAGTTCGGGTTTCGATAATTTAATATCATACATAAATCCCACATTACAGAAACGACATGTCATTAGTACTATGATGACGATTAACCCTTAAGCGGCCTTAAAAGCATGTTACATTATTATTTAAAAGCATAATCATTTCGAATGCTTGCGACAGCGTCTCAAAAAAGGTTTCAAGATGCCCACGCTTGAGCAACGTGTCGCTACTTACCCGTGATTTTCATTGCAAAAGATGTCTTTAGAGAGAAACTTAATGCGATCAATGCAATCTTGCAAGTACCTACCTAGGTACCTACCTAACCGAGTTGTAACGAAATAGATATTAATATCACTTATCACTTATCACGTTTCGCCCTGATTATCGGTAGTCAAATTTACATTACTTTCTGTCTACCCCGTTAGGAACCTGGCGTGATAGTATAATAATAATAATAAAAATGAAATTGCTGAAGGCTCTTAATGCGCTTATATAAATACATATCTTTTTCTATGATAATCCCAAAACTTTTGCTATGTTATACTTGATATTTCTCCGTTGAGCCGTAAGCATATTCGGCGCGTGCGGGCCGACCATCAAACAAAATAATTTTCACATTTCTATGTAAGTATTCGCTGTCCTTATAAATAACGAAATGTTATTTGTAAGGATTTCATTTGCCAATATGATACCAATAAATAATCAATGCGTTCACTCATTTAGTTGTATATTTTTGTACGATTATGTAAAGTAAACAATACACGCATTGTATTTTTAAAATTATCATTCGGAAATCGTTGCAATTTAATTATCCGTCTATCCGTGACTCATTAGCTCACATAATTATTACGTCATTAACTACATGCAAATCTATCCTGCCCACACACGATGGTGGTGTGAAACTGCATTTCAAATGTCATGACAGAAAACACTAGGTTTTTGCGTAATACTGAGCCAGTGTCCCTCAAACGTTAAGCTATGAATAGTTTGAGTTTATTTATGTAAGGAAGATATGACTATAAAAATAATTGTAAATATTAATCATCATCAAATAATACAATACTAAAACATATAATATATAAGTACATATACTTATATGTCTAGTCTACTTAGACTTTTAATGGATAAATCGATAACTACTAATGTAACAAATTATTGTTTGGTTTAATCGTCCCTACATGTTATAATGCCGCAACCCTTTTTGCGGCCCACTACTGGACAGGGCTCTCTTCTGGAATGGCGAGAGTCTTGGAACGTACTCCATCACGCTGCTCCAGTGCGGATTGATAGAGGTGCGCATAAGTGGTCAATCCGTCTGATGTTTTAAGCCGCCCTAAAGGTCTACGACGAGGCTCAGCGTGCTTAACGTGCCCTCCGAAGTACGGAAACGTTCGTGAAAATATCACACTACCGGTCACCTATCCTAGTGCCAACCGCTCCCTGTGTCGCTTAACCTAGTAGATCGTTCGCGATCTGCAACTGCGTTGAGGCTAAAAACGTTCGTTTGATGCAACGAGCCAATATTTAAGTCAGATATTCCCATTTGCGACACTATTTCACTGATCATTGTGAAAATTCACAAAAATTCGTATGTCATCGAGCAACTTTTGATGCTATTTACACAGCTATAACTCGTCACTAGGTGGCGCTCTATAATATACCCATTAAGTGATCGCAAAAATAATTTGATAACGCAAAAAAAAATTAATTTATGTACTTTATAAGTATAACTATCATCTACATGCCGCTCCAGTACAGGCTATAAAATTTAGTTACATTTTAATTCAGAAATGCAATGTTATGTATAAATGACAATTTTATTATAAATATGGAAAGTAAGTGTAAAATAAGATACATATTATAAGCTACGAAAAATAGTATTTCACGCGGATATCGCAGTGCTTCCAATGCTAATTCATGACGTGGCTGATCGATAGCAACAAATTATCACACCTGTTTCGATAAACATTATAACCATAAAGTACCACCAATCCGCCAGGAAGAATTCGTAACATACTTACCAAAAATTTCATGAAAAGTAGCTTGATCTGACGGAACACCTAACAAAGCATTTAAGCGCTCCCCATGATATCAGAAGTCCTAGTTGGAATATATAACATCTTTCCTGTTTTAATGAATGTAGTAGACGAGTTTGGACGGAAGACGAGATACGGAATTTTTTATGCCGCCTTTTTTCTCTATCTAGCATAGCCTGAAGGGCGTACAAAGCCGATTAATAATAATATAAGACGTTCTATAAATGACTATAATAACAGCATAAAAATGCATGCCCTTCATTAAGTGTACGTGTGTACATGTACGTCATAAGGTATAGTCGAGCTAACAGTTTACTAAACAACGCTTACGCTAGTTATAGTAAACTGTTGGTTAGTGAGTTAATGATAAAAAAATATTGTAACACTGTTTTTATATAAAAAAACTTTATTATTATTATTATTATTCTTCTAAAAACACAAAGGACAAAATAATCGCATTAATACTAACTCATACAATCTGGACTAAAAAGATTAACAGGAAAGTATAAGTACTAATAGTTTTATAAACAATAAATACTTATTGAACTAATTGCGACTTATAGTACTAGTTTGTTGCAAATGTTCAAGGCCGGCAGGGGTGACCTGTAACTTTGCGCGTTTGCTTCTTTCTTGACATACAAAACCTTTGGAGATTGTGCAAGCATGATTATAAAATAGTACGCCAAATGTATGCTGAAAGGGCGATTACTATTATGACTATGCAGACGCTATCTGAATCCACATTGTCGTATTGCAATACTCCACGTTATAAAGAACATGTTGAAAGTCAGTGTCCGTTTGCGAGTCACGATGACAGCGCAAAATATTGGCGTGTCGATAGATTCGTCTATACATATCTCACGCAGTACTTTTACGAAGCCAAGTATTTTGGTAAATTAAATATTATTTTACGTAATAGAGAATTGCTTATTACTCTATTCTAACAAATTCACAAGTAAACAATGAAGCTCAACAAGTGTACACAACTAGAACTGCGATAACAATGTCACATTGAAATTTAAAATGTGAGCAGTTTCTCGGCATAAATAAAAGCAGAATTCTTAGTTATATGCAAACTTGTGAGTTGGATAACGTCAAAGGATTATCAACTCAGCGTCACAAGCAAGTAAGCTCGGTTTCATCGTCGAAAATCTAAGAATAATGCAACTAACCGCTTGTGCGGTGTTCAAATTCCTTTGAACTACACGAAACGCTTTATATCACCTTTCGTCGTTTGTACCGACATGCGAGAAACAGTATTCCCCGGTGGCGTTTGTTTCCGGAAGAGCTGGCGTCAAGGACTTTATAATGCCACACAGAGAGCTTCACGACAGACGTGTAACTTCTCAAAGCGTCAGAGTCGCTACATGTTGAACGTCGATTTAACGCATGGAGTAATGCGAGTATAAGGTACAAGTATGTATTCTTCATTGTAATCGAATATTAGGTGCATCAAACTCTACCATTGTTTTATTACGGCAACGTCGCCTTCTATCTTAATAAGAAGCACGGGCACATTGTAACATTCTAATATAAGGTTTGTGATAAGGAAACACATATAGAACCTAGAAGTTCCTACTCAACCCTCAGATGCTGACATTAAGCAATGCTATTAACTATGTATGTTAGGAAGCACCTCATTACTCTGTGGTCGAATAAACATCGTTACAGGCTGCAGTACCCCGTTAAGATCAGGTCGCCTGTATGCTCCTCTCCTGCTATTATATCCTAAAAAATGTCAAATATCAGTTTATTCATGAAAAAACTTGAACTACCGAAGTACATGTTGAGTGCATATTTAACTTCTACGAATATACTAATATATAAAAATATTTGTCTCCAAATTAATACTTGCTGTTTATTTATTTTTTGACTATAAAAATATCTTGAAGTTCGTCTAATTTCTACGATATACGTAAGTGTATTGTCCTCTAAAAGTTCTTTGGATAAGTACTCGAAATGTCTGTAGGACATTTGTTTTATAAAGTCTGGGAATGGTTTCAGCGCATTTGTATATTTTGTGAAATAATTACCCTTCTTGACTTTATGAGTGTCTCTAGATTTCCATAGACCACTTTCGCTTTTCATTTAGCGTTCTGCAACTATTTGCTTATAAAGTTACCGTGAAAATGCAGTGCCGACAGTACTCGAATATGAGGTTACGTGTTGCAGCTCTGTTATATCATAATTAAGTAATCTGCTGACAACTTTGACGTTGTATTTATTATGCCAATGTCGAAGGTCTGTTTATATGTATTACTTTAATTTTATTACCGCCACCAAAGATTGGTTATATAAATGTGTAATGTAAGACCAATTGTATCTATCTATCTATATAATCTGTCGATTGCGTATTCACGACTTGTATTTCGTGTTAGTTTATTTACAATATTAATAAAAAATTTTGCTCTTGCTAATCTGACATCGTAACCCAGTCAAGCACTTAAGTATAGTACAACTTGGTGCCCGTCGTCATAAATCATCCATGCCATTCACACGACTATGACAAGCTAATGAATAAATTATCATTAAATAATTTGTGTTTAATGCTGTTGCAGAAGCCTTAGTGTGAAAAAAAATCTAATCTATTCTAGTGTAGTAGGCAATGAAATGTTTCGTATATAAATTGAGCATAGCATCAAAAGAATAGATCACTCAAAAAACATATAAAGAGTATTAGTTGTCATATAGACATGATGCGAAACCCAACAGTGTAACGATTTTTGGTATGGTGTTAGTTGAAGGGCTAGAGAATGACATAAACTTCTTTTTTTAATGACAAAATATCTCATTTTCACGTTTACAAATTTTCACGAACACACGTGTTAATCAGAAAAGCACTATCGATGACGTAACGGGCGCAATAACGATATAACGAGTGGACAATGTAAATTCTTTTGACCACGTGGACGAAGCTGCGGATAACAGCTAGTTTAAAGTAAATGCAATAACAAGTTTTATGAGCAGCAATTAAAAATATCTCGAATTGCTGCAGTGCACTCACTGTCAGAAACTTTTATCAAAAATGAGGTCCAAAGAATATTTGAATTCTTTTACTCACATTTAAGCGAAGGATGAAAAATAACTTGATTGCATTGAATATTAAATATCTTTAGAAGCCCGACTTTAAGGCTTCAAAAGTCTTGAAATCCTTTTGTTCACTTTCCTGGAAGAGATTTTCTTAATAGCTTTATTTCATAACTTTAATCGTACAACGAGGCTTTGTTTACTTTAAATAGATATGCTTTAATATTCAGAATTCCAGTGTTAATAAGACCTATTGTAGCGTGAAAGGAAGAAAAGCAAAGGCGGATTTAATAATTATTTTGAATATCATCAAAATGTGGTGTAAATAAAAATAAGATCTTTTAGATTATACATATCTTATGTTGGAAATTTTTGGACTGTTGATTACTTGATCGCTTGAAATCGATTTCAATTATAGAAAATTCTTGGCGTTATTTTTGCAATTTTCGCTACCGAAAAGCTATGTATAAATAGGTATACGATATAAATTGAAACATTATTTATAATGTTAATCGTTATTTATATCTGGCATAAGGACAACATAAATTAAATCAACACTCTTTTTGATATGCCCTTATTGTAGTCAACGAATTTCAATACATTTTCAAAACAACAACACAACCGCAATAGACATATTCAACGCATGGTTGGTCAATATGCCTTTGAAATTGTCGAAAAAAATTCTCCATTAAATTAACACGAACGTACTAAACATGGCATTGAAGCAAATATAACAAACGACACAGAAATTGTTTCTAAAAAGCGTTGGTGTCAAAGATTTTCCTATAACGTAACGGCACCGGCTGCAAACGATTGCCTACGCGTGTTTTATTTGTTACGTAAAACTAATGTGTTTTAGATTACAGTATAAACATACATACATATGTTTGTTCTCAGTCGTAAATGTAATAGTACAGTCCGGATATCGTCAAGTCTGGAACCGTACTAAATAATTGTAAATAACTGTAATTGTAGCACTTTGTTAAGTAGCTGTAATTGAAGCACGTGCTCAATAATTGTAGCATTTTACAGCGGTCTTGTAAAACTTACTGACAATAAAGCCATGATGTTGAAAATAGATACATTATAAACATTTGTGTAAAGTATTTAATTAACGTTATCGTCTGTTGTAGGCTTCTTTTGTTCTCTTTCGTTTGGTGAATAGTCCTCTAGAGGTGACACTTGAGAGTAAATTACTTTAATTACGATGTATTGTTGAGTCTATTAAAACATTTTCAGTGCCAGTACAATGTTATAAACATGACCCTCGCTTCCGTACA
This sequence comes from Agara belti belti, assembly GCA_018245935.1. Lineage (NCBI taxonomy): Eukaryota > Metazoa > Arthropoda > Insecta > Lepidoptera > Hesperiidae > Agara > Agara belti. The sequence goes on from DWEM01000291.1 coordinate 19,918, forward strand.
TTGTGATTTTATAGAACTTTTTACGAGAATCTTAAAGGTACAAACATAGTCGTGATAATATGGAAGTAATTGTGTCGATAATAAATCATTATTAAAATGTTTCATTCTCATTTTTAAAATGCAAATAATGAAAAATGCATTATTATCCAAACAATTATCTCTATTGAATAAATAACAATATATTGACGCAGTGCTCTGACATTTAGAACAAAGGATTGGAAACCCCGGTGACGTAGGCAACAGGTTAGAAAATATTTTGGGATATGCGAGCGACATTGCGAAACGGGTCATATTGTTATACCTATTAGGATGTAAATTTATCCTCGATTAAATTCATTTTATACTTATAGCTACGCCTTCAAGCGCGTCAGATAATTTTGAGTAGGCAGCTCATTTGTTTAATATTATGTATTATATTAATACTATATATGTGTATATATTCACATTAGATATCTTCTTGAATATACTCAGGGTTAATTGTAAGCACAATATTATTTGAAATGTGGTAGCAGTGCATATTTACACGAAGTACAGGAAGTTTGAAATTAAGTTGGGACTTGCATTGCTCCTGGCTTGTAGCACTCGCATAAAATTTGGAGTACCAAAACTAAGTAGTAATAAATAAGTTCCTAGAATAACCAACCAACGTTGCAAGATGAGTTACAAAGATAAATATGGTAAGTTTTCCATTATTATGATTATTGAATGTTGTAATTTATAAAACAGTCATAATATTATATATAATGTAATAGAATAATTAAAAAATCAAGCAAAAAACGTTGGTGTCCATTACACAATCAATATTTAGCCCACAATATATACTAAATGTAGCTGTACAACATTTTCAGTAATCTATTTGTGTACACCGTTGCAATTTTCAACTAAGTTGTAAGCTCTACTGGTAGTTTGAAACCACTTGAACTCGATGTTGTTTTGATAGTCGTCGAACAAGACGAACATCGCTCAGAGTAGGTAATAGAGGGTAATAAAATTGTTGATCATCTAATTTAATTTTAAGAATATTTCGGCTGTTTAATGTATGAGCAATCTATACTAATATTATAAAGAAGAAAGACTTGTGCTTGCGTGCATCCGTGCGTGCGCGTGTGTGTGTGTGTATGTAACAACCGGGCTCAAAAACTACTGGACCGATTTCATAAAGTATTTCA
>DWEM01000292.1:0-21029 GCA_018245935.1 Agara belti belti
GCTGCCAGCTCGTTCACTACTCTTATAACATAAAGAAAAAAAAAAAAAAAAATACAATGCGACCACTGCTATAAAGCAACCACTTTGTAACTAGTTTCAATTAAATGCCGACTTAATGATGGCTGTTTTAACTTGATATCCAATCGTTTTTAAGTCCCACTGTTGGGCACTGTCGCTCTTGTATTTGGAGAAGACGTGCAGAATACTCCAACAACCTGCTCCAGTGCGGAGTAGCAAAGGTGATTTGGTATACATCAAATTGAATTGGCAGCTCGCATGAATTAAATGCATGTATAGGTAATATTTGCTGCAGCCGTGGAAACCAGCAGTGGGATGTCATAATATTTGTTAAGGCATCCTTAAATCCATTCGGAGAATACGGAAACGTTGATTTTGGACCTTCAGGCTGGTTGGTTTAACCGGCCTCATAGTCGAGTGGTTAGAGACCACGACTGTCAAACCGTTGTCAAACTGTCGAGGGTTCGATTCCCACCCGGGACAAACATTTGTTTGTTCTGTCTAGTTGTAATAAAATATAATAATGTGCATCAGCTGTCCGATTACCATAACACATGCATTTAATTGCCTCATTTCGAATCACATAGCCGTGTGTCGACCTAATTATAATTGTTATTTATTGCCGAGGTTGAGATATAGAAGAATGATTTCTTCACGAGAGTATTCAAGAGCACAGGTTACTAGTTGATATTTACAGAAAATTAATTGTATATCAGAAATCACATCAACTCTAATGGCTTGCCTTAAAATGACCGGACAAATTGTCCACTTACACATTGCACACAATAATAGTACCTACTTAATGTGTTATCTGTGGCGAACTCACACATACCAGTTGTAATAAAACTTCAATTAAATCATTCTCTTACCAATCCTTCGTAACAATTTTACTAAAGTTTATAATTGCTACTGCAAATTTATGTATTGACTAAGTTTGGATTTGGATGTAGCCTGTAGTTTAAAAGCAGAAACGATTCAGTGCACTACAGAATTTTACTACCAATAGCTTAGAACGTGGTAATATTATGAATAAGGTAACATAGGGTTTTTATAGGCAACACAAAACAAACTGAGCATTGAGGTCGAGGACGTAAGGATTTGTCAGTGTCTGGATGGAGCAATACCCTATGCCTTTAATCAGAAGACATGACTATCTCACACAAAATGAGACAACAGAAACTTACAAAAACATTGTAAATAAATAAAAATTAAAAAAAATTCGAATCGAAGCAGCAAAGGAAATAATCTTAAATGTTAATGTTAATTTTGTATCAAAGCGCCCGCGACATTTATTCAATTTGATGTCCCATAAATTGTACAATTCACATTAAATTCACCACTCCTTTATGGGCCAGTGCATTAATAATATTGTTATTCATTTAATTATACTGACACCTGTGAGTTTGAGTCGATCTACAAGTGAAAAACAAGTTGGTGTAATAGGTACTGTTGGAACAAAAAATTGTTTATAGTCTGCTCGCTCGGTGCCCGCCAAGGTCGACGGCTGCCGGCGGGATTTGGTCGTATCACACGACTATTAGTAAGTACTATTAACTGGATATCGCTAATATATACTACTTATGTTAATGTTGCACTAATTTCGTGACATAGCAAATTGTGGCATCGTTTTCTGCATTGAAAACAATAATACATTTCCAATACGCAAAATACTTCGTCGTTAAATATAATTGATTTGTTTATTAAATTAATTCACATTATTTTTGATTGATTTGATTGACACAAATTTTGATATCAAATTCCCTGAAAATCTCTACATAATATGATTATTTATCGTGCAAAGATTTCATATCGTAAGCACTATGTTTTTATACGAGATATTCAATAAATCGAATTGAAATTAGTTCCACTAAATAAATGTTTTTGTTAGCATTCTATTTGATATTTATCAAAGGACAAACAGGTCAATAGCAAAGGTCACAGACTACCTATAGTAATACAAGTAAACAGAGCTTAATAACAATGAAATATTGTATTTTGTATACATATTATACCCATACACATGTACTTATGTATTTAAGTATTTGTATAGTCATAATCCATTTTTTTATACCTTTTCTATTATAATAAGTGCGCCTATTGTTATATGTTAAATAATAATACTAATTAATGAAATTTAAAAAAATCAATAAATACATACTTTGTATGTTACTACTTACTTGTAGGTGCTACTTGACGCTTATTTTGAAAAGTTAAGTAAATTGAAAAGTGAAGGAAAGAAGTTTTGCAGAACTGTATCCAGTGGAAATCTTTTTTTTATTATGCCTGGGAAACAATCATAAAAATATGAAACAACTAACAAATTTTCATAGCAATTCTCTAAATCAGATTATAAATGTATAAGTAATTGCAATTATATCATTTCAGGCGCATGCACCAACTCTTTTGTGTCAGTGAAATTATTTATATATATAATGTGTACTTTATCTGTTGTCTGATTAATTTAGTTCATGCTCTACCTCGTTTAGTATTAGATTGATATTCTTTTTTTCGACCGTTTTATTGTTCCACTGCAGGTCTACTCTGACAGTACGAGGGTTTTAGGAGTTAGACTACCACGCCGGCGAAGTGCGGATTGCCAGACTTCACACTCCTCAGAAACATTACAAATTTTTATAACATCTCTAAGGTGTACAGGTTTCTTCAAGATGATTTGCTGCATCGTTATAGCGATGCTTATAGCTGTGTAAGTTTCAGTCATAATTATTCATAGAGCACTATAAAATAACAACAAGTATTCTTGATAAATTAATTTATTTCGCTGTTCTTCGATTCTTAGTAATTATATACAGAATAACATTTTTTTAATAGCGTTTATCGTATTGGTAAAGCGGAAGCGTCGTTGATGGCTTAATATTGAACTGGCAATTAAAATAAATATAGGTATAATATGTCTTTACAGTTCCTTCAATACAACCGAATATTGTTACCAATTAATTACGATATTATAATCTATTATATAATCCATAATTATAATATGTTGAATTGAAAAAAGCTACCTTTATTTTAAGTATCCCTTATTCCATTAGTGCTTAATGATTAACTAAAGGCAGTGATATTTAGTGTAAGTATATCAAAAAAATATTTACTGCTCATCGATTTCACACAGTATTATTATAAATAAAAGCGAAAAAAATTGACTCATAAACTTATACGACTAACGAACGTAAGAAAGTTATACAAATTTTTAAGTTCCCATTTTTTATACTACAATAAAATTTCAAATACATTATTTTTTTTTATATTGATACAGTATTTATAAATCAATGGTACTGATGTGAAAATAAATGTACTAACTATTATCCGTAATAAATATTATGATTAATGTAATCTAAATAAATAAAAGCCATGGAGGAAAGCGAGCGGACCAAGCACGTGCGTAAATGGCACATAGAATTACACTTATTACAGTAACCACTAACACTAACTCGTATCATCAACAGCTAAAATTACAATTGCAATTCCATTAATTTTGACTTGATTATCATTAATAGCGAGGCCGTCTTGTTTTTTAAGTACAGAGCCATTAATTAGAAGTTGCGTCTCTAAGTGTACCGATATCGAATTCTTGATAGTAATATTGATATCAATTATTAAAAAGCAAATTTAAATTTCATTAATATTAAAAAATGCTTGTCAGGATGATTCAAAATTAATTTATTATGCCTTCCCAAACGACTGGATGATACCTATCATTTCATCTTTTCTTTTATGATTTCAGCGAATATTTGAAATGGCTTCGGAAAAATAGAAACATGCCTATAAAATACAAAAGCCATAGGACACCTATTGATATAAGTCCATTAAGTATTAAGACGACAAACACGAAGTATTCTTAAAAACTACAGCACAGAGAAAAATAACACCCTTTTTGTATCCATTTCCCTAAATTCTTATTGAAGTAAGCAAATGAGTATATACAAAATACTTAAAATTTAAATACCTAGTACCTCAAAGGTCGTTCAACAATTACTCTCCAGTAAGTTTTTTGTGAGATTGCATTATTTCAGTTCAATTTTATACTAATAACCCCGAAATTCCTTTATCATAAAAAATATTATCATGTACGCAGTATCTACTCCTCTTAGGAACATTTTTGAGGAAATATGTTCAACATAACATACATAATACATAATTGTCCTACAATCTAAAGATACTGACGTTTTCACGTGGGCATTGTTGCGACAAAAAATTCCAACCGTAGTGTAAAACAATGTCGTTTTGACAGAAAAATCATTTTGACAATATATGTATTATTGCACGTTTTTTTAATACAATACAAAAATACACATTTACATTACAGAGACGGGATTTTTATAGGATTCACTGGGACGTGCTACAGACAAAGTGTAGCTATTTAAAACAATGCAATATTTGGCCCAAACAAAAAAGTGCAGTTCTTTGACAATATACATAAGACTGTTGGGTTATTTAATTCGGAGTAATCTCCATAGTTTTGATATGACGTTATAATACAGTACACGTCCACGTGACATTTACAATTATTATACAGACGAGGCTCCTATTCGACTATTTACATTTGAGCACTCCCACACATAGTGCATACTATGATACTTTCGGAAAAGTTTCGAGTCCATGGCAATGTAAGCGTTCCTAGCCAGACGCGCCGGAGCCTCCGGAGTAGGCGTCCGTGGCTGCCCTTTGACCAGCTCGAATCACGTTCTGAACTGTCTGCGCGGCGCCCTGGAATATTACAAGGAATTATAAGGATAATAATATAATTTTATTGTTTTTAAAATTGTTTTTAAATATTTTTTATTTGTTTATAAAATTGAAATGAGAACTATCATAAGTTTAATATCTACAATTACACAAAATACTGTTTTAATACAATTACATACGTCATAGTATATAAACAGAAAATTTATGATACGAATGTAACAAAATGTCAATTATTATATTTATTTTTGTATAAAAGTTTGAAAGGAAAATTATCATTATTTTCACGTCTATAGGTATTAAAAACGTTGCTTGAAGCGAAATTATACACGTAGTAATGTAAATTGATAACAAAAAAAAATTGAAATCATTGTTACGGTTACTTTAATGAAATGTATTAAATAATTCTGTAAGTAATGAAACATAATAAATACCGTTAATATAGTTTGTTATTTCAGTACAAATTAATATACCAGAAAGTTATAACGTTAAATCAGATGAAAATTCTTAATAGTTGTTTTCACTTACACATCCTGAAAAGGAAACTGAAAAATTTCAAAGCCAATTATAATTTATTTAAAATCGAGAGAAAATTAATTATTCAAGTAGTTCTCTCTTTCTTTTTTCAACAAACACTTGCCTGGATAGCGGCTCCCAAGAACTGTGAAAACGCTCTTGTGACGTTAATGGCCGCCGAGACGAGCTGACCTCGACCAGGGGCTTGTTCCGCTGCTACTGCCCTGGGAGGCTCCAGGGGTATCTACCACAAGGCACATCAATTATACATCCGATATCAAATCAACATTCCTTTATTAATGTTATTAATTACAATAATTTAAAAAAGCTAGTCACTTCATCGCTTTAATAATGCATCATTAACGTTATAATCTTATAACGAATTAATATGAATATTAAAATATGGGTGCAAGAGGCTCTGAATTCTTATGTTACATGTGCGGTGGAAATTTAGTAGAAATAAATGAAGGAGGAATGTATGCAGTGAAAATAAAAAATATATTAATAAAAGATACAGCTGTTTACATAAATATAGCATCCGTTTGTTCTGAAATTTGTTCTTATGTATAACAACAGCGTATATTAATATGATTAGTAGGAAAGGCAGTTGTTGGTCTGTGTAGGTCCGTTTAGAGTACAGTCTTTATACTTAATGACATTGGCCATAACAATGCAGACTAATTTCACTGCATTTACTAATGTTACAAAATCGTAATCATACATTAAAATATAATTTATTATAATTATAAACGTTTGTCTCTCATTATGTTAGGGTTGACGCAGTTTACCATCCGTTACCAAATTCGAAATTTTAAACAAAGCACTAATAAAACCAAAACCGTTGTATTATTATATTTGATCATATGCACATTGACAACCCTATTAATTTGTATCACCAGATCGAACACCTAATAAGTTAAATGTCAATAATACTTTGTTAACCGTTATCACATGTTAAGAGCAAGCTTTCAATATTGTATTCTTTTTCGTTGTATATAAATACACTTTAGCCAATTTACATATGAAATTTTACTCACCAAAACGACACAACACACACAATCATGTATTTGCATAACACACACAAACAAATGTACATCTAACTTTTAATGTGTAATTAAATTTTGTACACACTTTTTTTCTATTATGACATAGTAGGCTTTCGTTTGACTACGAGACCGCTTAAGCCATTGCATGTGAGATGTAGCACTACTTAGAAAGTACCTAATCACTCTTTTCATGTATTTTACCATTGCAATCGAAGTACAAGACAAATGCGACATGGTGTTGAAAGGTAAGTGGACGGTGCAGTTCACCTGCTGACGTATGGTCACTGCCGTTCTTGTGGATATTGAGAATATTAAGGAGGAATGAAGCTCTACCTGAGGAGATGTTCGACATGTCGTGTGATTTATGTTGATCTTTCAAACTGACATGTTGGTTTTGTGTTTCGTGTACTTGAAGTCCGCGTTTGTGGGTTCAGTTCTCACCTGATACAAATATTTTTGTTTTAATCGCAAGCGTTTGTTTTTTGTGTCGTTGTAATGTAATCGGTATTATATTTATTTACAAATAAGTATTTACAAATTTATGTATATACATAGTTTTTCAACTCTCCAGTTACCATAGAACTATTTGTGTCTGATTTGCGATCAGATCGCAGTGTGTTAAATTGTCTTAAAATATTATTGTTGTCCGTAGACTATCTTTAGATGTTATGATTTAGTGATAGACAGATATAGTTTAAGTATGTATACATATTATATCACATCCTTATTGGAATACTGACTTAACTCAAAAAAGACGATTTTTGGGATCTCGCAAAAGAAGATCTTGCAATGAGGCCTTATCGTACTTACTGATGAATAAAATTGAGACTAAATTATTAATTAACTATTTATTAGATCACAGTAAAAAAATATCTCTGTATCTGTACGTAACTAAATTTTAACTTATCTCTTAATGAGTCAGTGTTCCATTAAGCATGCGATAGATATTTTTTTACCTCATGTAACATACTTTATTTTATATAAATGTATACACTGAGTCTTTATGGAAACGCTCCATCAATGTTCCAGTTATGGGTTCACTGACACATATTTCTGTTGGAAATTTTATCTTTACTTTTTACTTGTTATAAATGTTCCTATTTGTGTTTGTGTGTATATAATTAAATGACAAACAGTGATTTGAATTTTCACATGTCGTATACACAGTAAAAGGTTTTATACTCGTAAGGAAATCAAATAAACTTTACATATCAAACATAACAAGACATCTGCCTGTAAAATTATGTTTGTGTTATTTTATTTATATAATTTTTTTGTTCACTATTTGTTATCTTAAGACGATATGTTATTATGATGACGTATTATAAAACTAAACGCTGAAGGAATCATGAAATATAATATATATGTATGTGCTGTATAAATTTTCACGAAAAGAATATTCCACTACTTATCAATAATATTCATAAAAAAAAACCTTTTCTTTACTAAAGGAACCTTATTGGAGACTATTATATTACACATTATATTACATTGAATAATTTATTACAAATATTTACATTTATATATGTAGATGTGTAATATGTGATGAAGATGATTAATAGTTATATTATAGAAAAAATACATTTTGATTAAAAAGTGATAAAAATTTCAATAACAATAAATAATTAGCTCTATTTCTTTATTAATAAAACGCAACGATATACGGCACAAAATAGGAATTATTTACAAGCCACGGAAGCCAATTTTTTAATAAATAAATTCTTAAAAAACATTAATAATTAATTAAAATTCTAAAACCGAAAATATTACACTAAAGCGAAGGAACCTACCGTTTAGCAACCTCTAATGGAAACCAAGCCACAAAAAGAAAACTATATACAATATTATTCAATAATACTATTTACTGCATTTCATTAGAATTTCATACAAAGATTTACTATACACATTGATCGAAGACGTGTTAAGGTTGTAAGGTTTTCATTTAGTCACTATTAAACCAACGAATCTTATTTACATATCTTATTCTTTACACACTGTACAATTATCATATAATTCTAAAAGCCTTGGATTAAATAGGATCGCATTGAAAACAGAATTTAATCACCGCTTGATAAAAAAAAACATTTTTTGATAAAATGAATAGCCCCGATCCTCGATATTTAATCTAAGACTTGAGTCCATCACCTCATCCCCAGTCACACAGTTTAAGTAAAAGTGATGAGAAACCCACTCTGTTTGACGCCGGCCGGTCGTCAGCGTTGCCGACGAACGGGCCAGAGCCAAACCAGTTGACCCTGGAGCTCGTTGTAGGTGACGGTGTCGCAGAAGGCCTCGGCGACGATGAAGGCCTCCTATTAGGTCTGGGTGCACCAGAGCCGGGTGCCGTATCCGCCCATTGCTGCCACAACCATGCAAGGCCGTCCAGGATCGGTCTCCGAGGCGCCGGCGGCGGGGGAGGCGGCGTCGTAGTCGTCCGTCTCGCCTTCGGAGTCACTACCACTTGGTTGAGTAAAGCCTACGAGGTTATAGTAAATCTACAATAGTCCTATGAGATGAAGTTAGAAAAGGTGATCATGTAAAGGTACATAATAGTAATTATTAATTGAGTTAAAATTATTATGACAACTACGAAGGTCATAGAATATAGTATAGAGAAAAAATGACAGTGTAAGTAGAGATGTTAAGCCAAGATAAAAAGTTACGTCGGCATCATGATATGTGATAGTTACGTGGACCTCCCAAGGGGTTACGATGGGTCTATTTAAAAAGAAAATAATTAGAACTAACAGACAGTCGAAGTTGCTCGTCCAGAGAACTTGCCGTGGTTGGACCGAAACCTTGCTCCTTCAGCAACGCAGCAAGGAGCGCGTCGTTGCTGTTGCCGTATTCTGTACTCAGAGAAACAGACGACTTTGTCGCTTCAGAAACCATTCCAGTTGGTTTTGCTTGTTGGATCAGCTTCTGTAGAGCCTCGTCAGATGATTGCCCTGGAAAATTATAAATAACATCGAATACTAGGCATTCAGTTTAAGTGCACATAAATATTGCATTCGTAATTGTGTATTTTCTTTTAATACAATTGAATGTAGAAAATACATAATTATTTACTAATAAAAATGTCTGCAAAGTGGAAATCTTACCTGTGAGGGCGATTTTATTTCTTTGTGTGGTGATGTCCTGTGCATCCTGCAGTTGTTTGAGTGTTTGCAAAAGTTTTACATCGTCTTGTACATTCTTTAAGTCATCCTTTACAGCAATTTTTGCACCGAATGGTTTTATAGTAGTGGGTGCTGATATGGTACTTGCTGTTTGCCTATCAAAACTGGAACCGGTACTAGGTTTCTGTGTTAAAGAATCGAAAGGTTCATTTAAGGGAGATGGTTTAGCAAGTAGGTTTGTTAATAGCTTCAGATCTTCATTTACAACAGGAGACAGACGGGGACTCACGTTAGTAGTTGGAAGTATCGGAATATTAAATTTGGATGGATCTTGGCCCGTTGCCTTTAATAGTGCCTGCAAAAGTTTCGTGTCCTCCTCAAACTGCTTTATGTCATCTTCTATCGATGGCGTACTTTGTGTAGGACGAGTAGTAGTTGGACGTGTAGTTGTTGGTCGCGTAGTTGTTGGTCGCGTAGTTGTGGGTCGCGTAGTTGTAGGACGCGTAGTCGTTATTTGAGATGCTGTTGATTGAGATTTCGTCGAAATTTCCGTGCCAGTACCACTTTTTATTTCAGTCAAGCTTCTTTCAACAGCTAGTGCTATAATACGATTGGCAAGTGCTGCCTCAGTGTCCTCAGTTTTAGCGTTTGTATTGAGCACAGATTTCTGGAATGAATATTGTAAACTAATATATGTTATATATACATTTTTAATTCTTAGTAAAACAGGCAGACGACCCACCTAATATTAAATGATAATAGTAATAGTAACGATGATTTTAATAAATAGAAAGATAGAAAATTCTTACCAAATTTTGTAAGAAAGCCAAATCCTCTTCAACTGAAAATGTAGAAGTACTGGGAATTTCAGTTGTAAGTCTAGAAGCCACAGTACGACCTAAATTTTGCGTTGATATTGTGTTTTCCGGAGTAGTGCTTACAATCCTGGTATTGATTGGCGGGAAAGTAGTAGATATACCAATGTCTTCAGTAGTTGTGGTAATAGGCTGCGACTGAAACGTAGTAGACAGAGTAGCAGTTCTAGGTGCTAAGGTGGTAAACACTGGTGACGGCACAGTTGTATACACGGGCCGAATATTCACTGGAGATGTAGGATTAGATTCCAATGAGGTAGACAAGGGATTTGACGATATTCTTACATTCGAAGTAATTCCCGATATAATTGGCAAATTTAAACTTTGTGGATTTTGGCCAGTTGCTTGAAGTAATGATTGTAAGAGCTTGGTGTCCTCTTGTAGTCTTCTAATATCGTCATTTATTGACGATGTCGTAGTTTGTATAGTTGTAGTAGGTACGGGAGTAGTAGTAGTAGTAGTAGTAGTAGTAGAAGTAGTAGTAGTAGTAAGCCTTGGAGTTGTAGTTTCAGTTACTGTTGTAAAACTGGGTGTTGCTACAGTAGGAGCCGTTGTTGATGTTCTGTCCAAAAGGAGACCTCTTAGATCTTTTATCCAAGATTGAACTAGCTCGTAATCTTTTTGTAAGCTATTAATAGTATTCGTAGAACTTGGCATAAAAGTTGTAGTTAAAGGTGCGGCAGTTCTTCCTGAAGTTGTTGATGATACAAGTGTGGAAGTCGTAATTATAGGGGTAGATGTTGGTATCGTAGTTGTTGTTGGAATTGGAGTTGTTGTTGTTGGGGGAACTGTTGTTGTTATAACAGGAGTTGTAGTTGTTACAACAGGAGTTATAATTGTTACAACGGGAGGAACTGTTGTTACAATTGGATTTGTGGTTGTTACAACAGGAACTGTTGATGATAAAACTGTAGTTGTAGTAGGTGGCGCTGTTGTTGTTATTGTGATCGGAGTCGTTGTTGTTGAGATTCCCGTTATTGTTACCGGTGCTTCACTGTTTGTTGCCATATCAGTTGTAGGAGGGAGAGTAGTGGCTCTTACAGTTGTTGTAGAGGCTGTACTTTCAGTTGTTAAAGTTATTGAGTTCATTGATGTAGTTGGTGAGCTTTGTGTACTCAATTCAAATGGTGTTGCCACATTTTCTTGTGTGGTTGAAGATGCATCGTTGAGGTTATTCAATCGACTTTGAATTTGAGGCGCTTGAGTGTTACTCTCAGTAACTGTGGTCTGTGCTTCGTTCACCGTGCTTGGTTTAGGCATTTTGGTAGAAGCTAATTTTAATACATTGGATTCTTGTGATGTAACTGTTACTTCATCTATTGGTATGAATTTAAATACAGTGTTTCCATTTCCGTCACTGGGTTTTTCCGTTCGGATTTGTTTCGTCTGTAATATATTTAAAATTTATCTATAATTTTGACAAAAAGTGTATGAAATGAATTGATGGGATTGCAATAATCATTTCATTTGGAATTAAGCCTTCACCACTTACCTTGCCTTGCATAAAGTTCTTTTAATGTAGTGTTTAATTCATGCATGATTTTCTTATATTTCAAAGTAAAATGAAAATAATAGCAAAAGACCTGCTACATTTGAATAAGTTAGTCTATAATTAAAGAAAAATAGATATGTATATTGTCAAAATCACGGCGTAAACAATGATTATACCTCCGGATCGATATCCAGTGTTAATATTCTTGGTTCGCGAGTAGAACTTGTCATTGAAGATATGACCATCTCCTCTTTAGTTGCTGAAGATATACTATTAAGCAAAATCTCATCAATAGAAGGTAGCATTGTAGTTGTGCGTAAACTCAAAACATGCGAGGCAGTGCTTTTTTCAACAGGCGGCCTATTTGTGGCAGCTGTTATACCCAATGAACTGCTATCTTTTAGATTAAGTGTCGATGAGGATATCTGCAATTACGAAATAAAAGGTTATGGTTTCGCAATGTTAAACGACCAAGCATTTTACTACTTCAGGCATGCAGAGCTTCCCAAAACCCGTCAAGTGCACGACTTCGCGAACTAAACTACATAGATAGAAAACTAAGCCCCAAGCACAGCTTTCAAGCTAAACAACTTAAAGTCAATACCATCATTTGCAGGTTATTTACAATGTCGTTGGTTAATTGATTTTCCGTTCCGTTATTTGTGGTGTCTGTGGATGTCACAGTATTAGTGGATACTCGGATGGGGTTAGACCGCGGTCTGACAATGGCCGGAATGTTATGGATGGGGCTGTATGGGTTTCTTAGACTCCATGGACTGATTGGTAGTACGTCAATTTTTTGCATGATTCGTGGTACTCTAGTCCCATTTGGGAATTTTCGTATTACTGTGTTATTTGGTAGTACGCCATAAATGATGTACGGACTTGCTTCTGTTAATGATTCCAGTACATTATCGTTAGGGTCTTTACGTACCACTGTATTATTAGGCAGAATTCCAAAAATGACATAATCTTTTTTCGGAATAGATGGTGTCGTGGCAACGTTGAGTTGAGTATTAACTGTTATTACATCATTTGCATTCGTTTCATTTGTTAGCGTAACTACAGTAGTATCGATACCTGCTTCTGTTGTAGTTTCTATAGCACTTTCAGTTGTACTACTAATTTCTGTGTTTGATACTGTATCAATAGTTGTAGACATTGTCTCAGTACTCCCTGGTCTCTCAGTTAGATCCACGTCTGTATTTGTAGGCGTATTGGTTTGTTCTCCATCGGTACTTGAAACAGTGGTCGCAGATATTTCTTGAAATCTAACTACATTACTGACTGTAATTGATTCAGTTGTAGCCCCCGGAGTAGTGCTAAGAAAAGCATCAGCTATTTCGCTTGTAGCTTGCGAAGCCTGTTTATCGGTATCAGTATTTACGGTAGACAATGCTACATCTGAAGAAAGTTGTGTTGTAGTCGACGCTGTTAAATCAGATGTAAGTGTGGTTGTTTGTGGATTTTCATCTGATATGTCTTCAGATAAAGTAATTGGAGTAGAAGAAGGAAAGGAAGAGGAAGTTGTCATAAGAGTCAGTTCAGTCGTACTACTTTCAGATGTCAAATTCATTGTACTCATAATTTCTGTCAAACGGCTAGAAAGTTGCACATTCGGCTGATTTATGATTTCAGTAAGTGGAGCATTTGCAATTTCATTATTATTTTGTCGTATTAGATCTTCTATCATTTTTAAGACTCGTGCTTTTTTAGATAAAACCCAAAGTTGCAAAGGAGATAGCTGACTTGGATCTTGGATATTATCGACGTCTTGTAAACTGTCTGAAGAAGGATTCCTTAAAGATATGGAGGGAAATTGACCAAAAGGCAAATTTAAATTTTGGTCATTGTTAGAAGTAAAATCTTCCAGATTATTAAATAGTGTGGCAGGTTCAGGATTATTAGTAATGGCATTTAGAGTATTCCGAGTAGTTGTTGTTATCAACCTAGATTGGTCGGTGTTGGTCAGTATAGAAACATTTGAAGAGTCTATGTCTGATGAGCTAGACAACACAGCTGTTTCAGTTGTTGTCGTTAAAATCGGTCGTTGTGTCAGTAATTCAGTCGTTAATAAAATTCCAGCTGTCGTAGTCTGACTGTCGGACAAAGACTTTGTGCTATTTACAGCTTGCGTGATTTCGCGGGGTGATTCTGTTACAATTGGTATAACTAAATTTTCTTGAGTGCTATTTACAATGTTTGTTACATTTTGGAGGAGATTTTCACTCTTAAGCTCAATATCATTATTAATTTCAATATTAGCAGTATCGTTAATGTCCTCCAAACTGTAAGGCGTTGTATTAGGTATGAAGTCTGATTTGTCAAGATCAGTCGAAAGTTTGTCTAAGGCTCTAGGAATTAGTGACCTTAATAGATTAGCCATGTCTACAGAAATTCTAGATTTACTGTCCTCGTCCATGTTTTGAATAATATTTTTTATGTTATTTGACAACATGCTAGTTAGTTCTGATGACACTAATTTATTATTAGCTAATAAGAGATCAGACACAGTGTTATATACCGTTGTGGGGCTGTCAGTCGATGGCAATGTTGGCGGAAGTACAGCTGCAGTCGTTATTTTGTCTGTTGGTGATTCGGTATCCGAATATAACACTTTTATTGCAAAAGGTCTTCTTGCGGATACAGGAGTCGTAGGAGTGGTAGGAGGGACAGTGGGATTAGGTACCGGAATATTCACAAATGTCGTTTTGCCTTCTTCAATATTTAGTGACGGTGTAACATTTTCCCCAACCAACATACCGTTAAACACATTTGGTGTAGTCTGAACAGTGGTTTGTACAGATTTAGTATTCGTGTTTATACTAATCGTCGATAACGTGCCCTGACTTGTTAAGCCATCGACACTATTTACATTAATGTTGTTACTCACGCCGTTGAGTGTTTGTTTTACATCGTTATAAGTATTTTGTGTTTGCAATACTTCTGTAGTTGTAGAAAGTCGAGGTCTGGGTGTGGACGTAAGAATTTCAGCTAAAGCATCAAAAATAGATACTGTAACTGTTGGCGAATGATGGGACGCCTCAACGTTCATAACTTGTAATGGTTTCACCAGACTCTCAGAAAGTCTTAAGTTTGCAGAAGACAGTGTACTTCCTGTCAGTGTTAACGAAATAGCATTCATGTTGGGCCCTAATTGAAATTCTTCTCCCTCTACCTGAAATAAGAAGTATTCTCACCCATAAAACAGAAAAATAGTATTGGTGTAAAAATGTAAAAAAGTGAACATATTGATAAGAAAACCCGTAGAGCTAATAGATACAATTAGAACTCGTGCAAAGACCAAAGCCTCTTTATTACTCTTGGAATTAATATAACAGGAGAATTAGTAGTATTTCGGAAAATTACTGGAAAATAGATACCAAGTAGATACGTACTAATATTAAAACAAGAGTTTATATGTATACAATTTTAATATCCTTTAAAAATAGTTAATGTTATGCTATGCTACGTTACATTTGTATATTAGTATGTTAAGCTTAGGCGTCAAAATGATTTCGTGTATAGACAATTTTTTGCATTATTTATGTATATCTTTACGCAAAAAGATCATTATGAAAATAAATGTTTCAAAGAGACCCTAAAATTTAACCTAATATTGTGAATTTTTCGACTATTTGTATCATAATATAATATATAAATGCAACAAATTCTGATAAAGCATTGTCTCTTTAAAACGCTACATTAAAGGCTACATTATTTTACAATAGATGAGTGGAATGAGTCGTAATGGATGTGATACGAATATGTTAGGTCTAAATGATTCCATTAACCAGTTCTATAGATGATTCGTGAATGATTGCTGGCACAGTGATGTTCTGTCTTGACATTTGCTGTGTTGTTACATCGTAAGAGTCCTCGCCCTCGTACCACTTAGGCTCCTCTACAGATTTTGTCAACTGCTGATCAGTCACGAAGAACTTCAGCCAAGCCTTTAGCAATGAGAAACTTTTGATTATTATAATCATACGCGTAGATGACCTTATTATTTGTACTTTATTTTGATGACGTTAATTTAGTGATAGTAAGCTGATGTAAGCATTATATGACATTAATGATCATAATATCAATATATCTTTTTTGCGTTAGGCTTCTAGATTACAAAGGGGGAAGACATTATCCGTAATGATGAATATAACCATTAATGACTACTTTGAACATGATAATGAAAATTAATTAGGTGCAAAGATGAATAATGTATGCCATAATTTTTGATTATATTTTAACGCCAATTTCATAAAGGGGCTTTGTTGAGAATTTCCGATCCCGCAAGAATTTTGCTCAAAATTACTGAAAAAAGTAGATGCGACAATCAATACTAAATACAAATATCGTTTAATTGAACAGTTAATTATTTAGTCATATATCTGTCATTTGTGTATATGTTGTGTTTTGGTAGACTAATGTAACTTACAGTAGATGGCGTGACGGTTGGTACTGTAGGTTTGTAAAATGGTTTATCGAGGTATGATGCTCGATATTTGGAACTGAATCTGTTTTTAGGTTTTTCTGGCTCAGGTGTTATCTGTAAAATGTATGGCCGAAGAAATTAATATCATAATTATGTCGATTATAAAAAAAAATGAAACTACATGTACTCACGACATTTGTAGACGGCTCTGTTGTTTTTGAAAATGTGTCGCTGTATTTTCTGAAAGTTTTCACACGAGATTTTGGCGTAGTGACACTAACGCTACCTTCTTGATACTTCGGTTTCACAGCCTTACGTCCGTATTTTCTCGTTTGTATGTTTCTTATTGGCGGCGTTGATCCATTAGCAATTCTGTCTTTGTGTTCAGATATGTTTTCAGATTTCTTATCATTATATTGCGCGTGGTATTTCTGGGTTGTCGACACAGTATTTATCACCGGTTTGTTTTCAGTTTCCTCTACTTTATTCATAACTTCATTATCACTGCTAGTATCCTGAGATTCTGTACTAGTCACCGCAATTATAAATGGACTACTTCCTGTTTCCCTATTATCTGCTTGCAGACCTACATTTTTAGACGCTCCATTTAGCATGGTTAATATAACTGGCATTTCCGCTGTATTTTCAGCTTTTTTTTCTGCAAATGAAACCCCAACATCTTTTGAAGGTTCAACTGTTGAAGCTATTTCTTTTTTCGTAACTTTATTACGTATTCTAGAATAATATGCAGAACGAGGAAGTGGACCTCTACTTTTTGGAGTAACATTTGAACGTCTTTCTGCTTTTTCAACATTCGTTGGTTGAGGAGCTTGCGTAGATAAATTTGGAATTGAAGAAGTTTTTCGTGAAAAATATGACGATGACGACCTGCTCACGGGCTTCTTCGTTGAGCTGCTAGTCTCTGTTCCTTTAATTTTTATATTATTTTCCGTTTTGGGTGCTACTGTTGATGTGGTTTTGCTATATTTTCTGCTAAATTTGTACGGCTTCTCTGTAACGGGTGGTGAGCTAGTGGAAGACGATTTAAAAGAGCTCGAGTTCCTATTCCGTACAGTATAAGTACCTCGAGGACGGTATTCAGCAGAGTTGTTCTTAAGTGTTGGAGATAGAGTAGTTTCTATTACCTTTTCTGTTATTACGGTAACTTTTTCGTTTTCTTCTTCTAATTTTGGCTTACTTCGAAGCTGAAAATTAATAGTAATTTATATAATGGTAAAAATAAATATATTGTCTACTTAGAAATTTGTAATATAAAAAAACTATTAAGAGAAACGTTTATTAGGTACCTGTGTTATAAGTAGTGCAGATATGTGATGAAGACATTTTATCAAATAGTAAAATTAATAAAATATTATCTATCATACCTGGTATCATGCAGTTAATGAATTATATGCATACTCGTATTTTATGCGGTATGGTTAGTGAATTTTGTTACGAATGTTATGTAATATTAAAAGTAAACATTACCAATGACTGTTTATCTTTTTCCGGATCCGTGTAAATGGACTGAGAGGATTGTGGGGAAGTTTTAAAGACTTTTTGTGATGCTCTCACCGACAAACTCTCGCTGGGTGAAGAGATTGTTTGTGTCTGAAATTGTTTAATGATTGCATGCCAATTGAGTGTTTGATTGCTTGTTGATTTAATATAATGAATGATTACCAGTGATTGATTTTCTCTTCATTTACGAATGTCTATAACGCACTTTAACAGAAATGTATGCCAACTTTATCACAAGCACGTTCCCTAAGTAATGACTCATGCAAATGCGGTCTACCGCTTCAAACTAATCGACAGTAGATGTGAGAAAACTACTCACATACCAAAGTAGATCAGAACCACAGTTACCCCAACTGTGGTTTTATCACTACTGGATAATTGATCTGATAAAATGTGCAGTGAGCATTAGCGTTCAAAATGATAATTGTTGAGAGCACATAGTGCAATATTATATGAGTATTATGAATATGCATTCATTCATTCATATATGCGTAACGCATTCTTACCGCATTTTTCGCCTGGATCAGAGCCTTAAAAGTTTCTGGATAATTATCATCCTCGTTTATTTCTTCTGACACTTTTCTTTTTGGAACCGATCCTGCTGGCCTCGTATTTACCTTTCCTCGAGCTAATGTACGTCTTATTACTTTTGTTGTTTTTGGTGTAATGTTTTCAGTGTTCTGTTGCACAATATTCTCCGCAGGTCTGGATGAAGAAAGCAAAACATCGGATTGACTAGTTGAGCTTTCTTTTTTCTGACTAGATCTTTTCACTTCATCGAGAGTCGCAAGCCCATCGCCTGTTAAATTTGTGTCCGTATCTGATAGACGTGTCTTGTATCTAAGTTTCCTAGGATTCCTCAGATCTTCTGACCTAGCTGTTGTAGGCTCCTTGCCTTGTAGAGCGGACAACGTATTAGTGGTTCCCGACACTTCCAAGTCCAACGATCTTGAGTTCGTTCTTGTGTTGACACGTCCACGATTCTTCTTGGGCGTTGTTATTTCAACGGTGGTTCTACTTGTTGAGCTTCTTCTTCTGAATTGATTTGCTGGATTTTCCTCCCTCGGTACAGTTTTTGCTATATCATCAAAGGTAGTGTTGATAATCTCAGGTTTTTCTTCTACTGCTGCAGATGAAACTTCAATAGGTGTCGGGGTTGATGAAAGCGGTGCTCGTCGATTACTTGGTCTAGTTCTACTGCGAATAGTATTATCTCGTACGGTAGAAGTATCAGTGTTTACGTCGTTTTCCACCGATCTGTTACGTGATCGACTATTTGTTCTTCTCGAATCGAATCGTTCGTTTCGCGGAGTTTGAAATTGAGTCTGTTCGTTTACTGATGGTATTATATTTTTTTCTGGAGGTCGGCTTCTACCTCTTGTACGGGCTACATCCCTTGGGGTTATTTCCTTTTTTACAGGAGTCGGTTCTTCTCGCCGCCTAATACTACTTCTTGGTCTGAACGTAGGCGGAACTTCCTCCACTTTATTTGTACTAGATGCGCCTCTGCCATCTGGTGCAGGCGGTCTTCTGCTAATACGTGATGTGCCATCCACCTGGAATGAATAAAACTATATTTACTACCATACCCAATGGAAAACTTGTTTTCACTATTAAGGAATCATAAATGCATAATCAGATGTCTGATGCATGAAACAAATTACCCATTATACTGTAATAACCGACTATCACATCGAAAGTGTTATTAGGAGAAGGTTAGCTGCGCATATGCAACAAAACATTCTTATGAAATCTAGAATTACATCTGCGAATACAACGTTGATACAATGAACATACATTATATCCAACGAAGTTAAACTTAGAACAATGCATGGAAGTGTAACGGGCGGTCAGCGGAACACATTGAGACAGTTAGTCGACGTGATTTATGTCACCATACTGTACAATACACGATACAAATTCGATTTTATTAAGATAAGATTATAAAAAGATTCCAATCTGTTCACTTAGAAGTAAGTAATTTCCAACTGTCGTATAAATAAAGACTTTTTTCAAATTGATAAGGGTATTTGTAAACGTTAATACAAAAGGCGGTGTTGTTATTAAGTAACGAATTGTTGGTAATGAAATTAAAATAAATTATTTTCAGCCAAGTAACATTTAAAATATATCGTTTGGGCTACCTAACCAATGGTAATGTAAGGTAAGTAAAAATAAGCGGCATTTCTGAAGAAATTTCAACTTTGAAAGGTCCAGTGCGCACGGAGAAACAAAAGTCCTCTATAGTATTTTAACATCAATTTTTTTTTAAATTATTTATTTAATCTACCATTAACAACGAACTTTACAGATACACCAATGGGCTAGTGCTGTACTTAGCACTTATTAATATAATCGAAATTAAATAAATTAAAAATGCAAAAGTCAAACTAACTATCCAAAATAATAATAACATAAATATTGTAAAATATAATAAAATTTAAAGTTATTAAATATAATAAAATTTAAAGTTAATTGACATTACGTTAAAGCATAATGGCATGACTAAGTCGTAATTAAGCCTACATTTATTTATCACTCAATAATATTACTATCAGACCGTACAACCTTGATGTGGCCAGTCGTAAATCGTTTCTTTATTGGCTAGACAAGTCGAATGTGTGCGCCATTGGGTCGTGTCAGCTAATTTCGCACACGACCGCGAGTACAACCGGGCCGATATACCTTGTTAAGCCTTTGTTGCGTTTATCGGGCTCTACATAGAGCGTATTTAGAAATAATATGGAAATTCACAGGTCCCACATTTCTCTATTTGTTTTCTATACTTTTGATTTGCTTTCAAATTTTATAGGTACGCAACGTTTTATTTTTATATTAATTTATTTTTCTTGTTTATTGTGTTAAGAGTTAATCTTAATCTGTACATAAACCGCTGATACTAGAATTCTGAAATTATGCAGATAGGCTCTTTATATAGCGTAAGTGAGTATTAAGAAAGGAATTTTTTTAAATACCACCTCTAAGGCGGTAAAATACAGGTGGAAAGGTCGTATTTTGGCATCCACTTCAAAATAAGACCTGTTTCGCTTCATTCAAAATCAATGTCGCCCAAGGTTTTTATTATCATATCACAGTTTTGGTTTAACAGATTCGCAGTATACGCATTACACATTAAAATAGTATTTCCGCTAACTTAATGGCGCCACATGACAAATGTTAGTTTACAACGTAATTGTAGACGCAATGTCAAAATGTGGTTGTTTAAGAAGCGTATAAAATGACAATTATTTCATTACAATTACAGCACGTTTGATAAAGGGCTATTGTTTTATAATAATTACCGGAATTATT
>DWEM01000293.1:0-20969 GCA_018245935.1 Agara belti belti
ATTTGACAGTGACACTGTTGTTATAAGCAGTGTCAAATGTTTACATTGTATAGCCAGTATATGCCATGCCATAGCCAGTTGTAAAATTCGCACAAAAAATTGTCGTTTCTGTATATTACACTATACTAGCAACGCATTTGCTCGCTACCTAGTAGGCCTACTAGCTCTACTAGACAGAGCTGACTGATATTTGGTCATTAATAAGATGAAATAATAGAATATAATGTACGTTTTATTATTAATAATTATAATATAACGTTAGCCATAGATTCTATAGTGAGATGCAGTGGCCTATAAACTACAGCCTATTTAAAGTTTTGTACCATTATCAACATAAACGACATCTTGTTGACGAGCATCATGAACCGTCAATCTGTCATTGCCAATGTCAAATACCATGTCAATAAACGATTCAAAATTTTGGTTGCACTAAAATCAAAATATTTAAATCATGACTTTCTTATTAACATAATTGCAATTATAAAAGAAAGTGAATGAACGGAAAATATGAGGCGGAGTTTAGCACCGAGTCAGGTCGGATCTAGCGCTAGTGTCTTTAAAAGCCCATTGCTAAATTCGACAAAACGAAAAAAACGGGAATGTACAAAAATACCTCTTGCTCAAAAATCGCCTTCACAAACGCTGTCTACGTCCGATCATGAGAACTTAATTCGACAGATATTGTGCAAGCCTTTTAAAGTGCCTATTCAGAATTACGTTTCATCGTATTGCAGTAAAAGTTTGGGGCTAAAAAGAACTCAAGTGAGGCGCCCCTTACACGACCCAGATGAACCTAATGCTCTTGTACTGTACCACCCGCCTCATATACCGGAACATGAGAAAATGAAAATGACTCCGAATGATATAAAAGTTGCAGTTGTGGTTGATCCCGTGCTTGGCAACATATTAAGGCCACATCAAAGAGAGGGTGTTAAGTTCATGTATGATTGTGTTACGGGCCAGCAAATAGAAAATGCATATGGGTGCATTATGGCTGACGAGATGGGTTTGGGAAAGACTCTACAGTGTATTACTTTACTCTGGACTCTTTTGCGACAGGGACCCGATTGTAAACCAACAATATGCAAGGCTATCATAGTGTGTCCCAGTAGTTTAGTAAAAAATTGGTACAACGAAATCGGAAAGTGGTTAGGACAAAGAATTAATGCATTAGCTATGGATGGTGGCTCAAAAGTTGAGGTAACTTTAAAATTACAGCAATTCATGAATACATTCACAGCAATGAGAGTTGCTACACCTGTGTTAATTATCTCCTATGAAACATTCAGGATTTATTCAAATATATTACGCTCTTCAGAAGTTGGGCTAGTACTCTGTGATGAAGGCCATAGATTAAAGAACAGTGAAAATCAAACATATCAAGCTTTGATGGGCTTAAAGTCGAAAAGGAGAATTCTAATATCGGGAACACCAATTCAAAATGACTTGACAGAGTATTTTAGTTTAGTGCACTTTGTAAATGAGGGCATACTAGGCACGGGTCAAGAATTTAAAAAGAGATATGAAAATCCCATATTGAAAGGTCAAGATGCACTAGCATCTGCTCAGGAGAGACAAAAAGCGCAAGAATGTCTGCAGACTTTAACATCTATTGTTAACAAGTGTATGATACGAAGAACTAGCAGTTTGTTAACCAAATACTTGCCGGTCAAGTTTGAACAAGTCATATGTGTTAAGATGACTCCTCTACAAACTCAGTTGTATAAGAACTTTATTAAATCCGATGCAATTAGGAATAAATTTTCAGACGCAGGTGATAAGAATACGCTTAGTGCTCTTTCGAGTATTACAACACTAAAGAAACTTTGCAATCATCCTGACTTAGTATTTGATAAAATCATGGAGAGGTCTGAAGGATTTGAAAAAGCCAGAGAACTTTTGCCAAGCAATTATGACAATAAAGAAGTTAGACCTGAATTCTCTGGCAAACTTATGATTTTAGATTGCATTCTGGCCAACTTGAAAACCAACACAGATGATAAAATAGTTCTAGTGTCAAATTACACTCAAACTTTAGATCTGTTTGAAAAATTGTGTCGTAAGAGATGTTATCAATATGTGAGGCTCGATGGATCAATGACTATTAAGAAGCGAGCAAAAGTAGTTGAAAGTTTCAATAATAAGGAATCTAAAGAGTGGATATTCATGTTAAGCTCAAAAGCTGGAGGGTGCGGGTTGAATCTTATTGGTGCCAATCGCCTGATCATGTTCGACCCTGATTGGAATCCAGCAAACGATGAACAGGCCATGGCAAGGGTGTGGCGCGATGGACAAAAGAAACCCTGCTATATATACAGACTGTTGGCAACTGGGACAATAGAGGAAAAGATATTCCAAAGGCAGGCCCATAAGAAAGCCCTAAGCGATACTGTTGTTGATCAAAATGAAGAATCTTTGAGACATTTTACATCAGATGATCTAAAAGATCTATTTCGATTGGAAGAAAATACATTGTCAGATACACATACCAAATTTAAATGCCGTAGGTGTGTCAATAATATACAAGTAACATTGCCACCGGAAAATTCTGACTGCACCTCGGACTTGTCAAATTGGTACCATTGTGCAGACAAGAAGAATCTGGCTGATATGGTTCTGAAACAGTGTTGGGACCTGGCAAAGAGTATTTCATTTGTTTTCCATCATCGTTCTGCTCAAACAGAAGCACAGGCACTAAACAATGAAGAGGATAAGGAAAACAATTTACAACAAAGAAAAAAAAGAAAAATTGATGTAGAAGATGAAGATTACTCTGAGCCTAATAACAGTGATGATGAAGATTATGATTAAAATGTAATTTTGCATTTGTATAGGTATTTAGTTATGAAGATAAGAGTTTGATTTGAAACAATTTAACAAGTTCTAATCAAGTCTACAATTTATTTTTAATTT
Source organism: Agara belti belti (assembly GCA_018245935.1). Lineage (NCBI taxonomy): Eukaryota > Metazoa > Arthropoda > Insecta > Lepidoptera > Hesperiidae > Agara > Agara belti. The sequence goes on from DWEM01000293.1 coordinate 2,914, forward strand.
GTTTAAGTAAGTTTAGGATGTATTAATGGAAGAAAACAATAATAGAACTATACAACGTTTCTGGTGTTTAATTTAACCGAACAGTTTATAAGTACTTAAAATTCAAATTGGTTCGCATAATAAAACAAATTGAACATTAAATGCAAAATTTCGTATAGTATGAAGTCGTGTTATTTTCAAATATTTTGTAAGTATATTAAGATTTAAATTTAACTAGGATTTTAAAAAAATCATTTACAGTTCCCTGTTCGTAGTAAAGATTTTGAATAAAATAGAGTAGGTTTAGACTTATTTTGGCCTGGAACTTTATATACTTAACTTTTCGTTTTTAATATTAGTGGCAACATTAAAATGTTACATTGATGTTTGTCATTAATGAAGAAAGAAAGAGACAACATTATTCATACGGCGCAACTTTTGATTACTGTTTTTAAACTTAAAAATGAATGTAAAGTAGTATATTAAAAAATAATGTGGACTTAAATTTGTATTATCTAGTAGTGTGTGATGCTGAATATAAGTGAAAGAAGTTTATTTACAGGAAAATTTGACGAAATATTTGGTCGCTGTTCATCTTGTATGCAAGTAAGTTGTCACTTTTCTGTTGACACTGTCTGCGCGGAGTGCGATAACTTTATTTTTTATAAATTGGATACACGAACAGTATTGTAATCACAGATAGCATTCGATAAAATGGGTAAAAGAGCTGATCCGGATAAGTTTACCGTAACGAAAGATGGGTTACTTCCTGCAATATTTTTCCCTGTGTTCATACGGTGGTGTGTTGCGGCATATCCTTACTCCGGATACAAAACACCGCCGATGTACGGCGACTATGAAGCTCAGCGTCATTGGCAAGAAATAACAGTGCACACGCCGATCGAAAATTGGTATCGTAACACAACGCACAACGATCTTATGTATTGGGGCTTGGATTATCCACCCCTCACCGCGTATCACAGTCTTTTGATGGGCCTTGTCGCGGACTGGCTGGATCCTGAATCCGTGCGGCTGTTCGCGTCCCGCGGCTATGAAAGTGACAGTCATAAGTTGTTCATGCGATGGACAGTGTTCCTATGCGACTTGTACTTCTACGTGACTGCCGTTTTGTGTTTATGCATAGACCTGGAGCGCGTAAAGCCGAAAGAATATAAGAACGTTTTCAAACGGACCGATGTTGCGACGGCTCTGTTCCTGTTGTATCCTGGCTTGATACTGATAGATCATGGACACTTTCAGTACAATTGCGTGTCGCTCGGCCTGTTCTTGTGGGCATCGTTCTTCATCGTGGCCATAGAGAACGATATTCTTAGCACTATTTTTTTTGTACTTGCAATCAATTATAAACAAATGGAGCTGTATCACTCATTGCCGTTTTTTTTCTATTTCTTAAGAAAGTGTTTCATTGCATTGCCACCGAAGGGAAAACTGATGTATATCGTGGCGAGAGTCAATAAGCTGGCCATTGCAGTCATCTCCTGTTTTATAATAATATGGTACCCATTTTTTGACTCATGGGACACTGTACAGGCTGTTGTAAGCCGACTGTTCCCTCTAACCAGAGGAGTCTTTGAAGATAAAGTATCTAATTTATGGTGTACTGCAAATGTTTTTGTAAAACTGAAAACAGTATACACACACGCACAGATGGCTGAGCTCTGTCTGGTGTCCACGGCTATGGCAGCTCTACCCTCTTGTATAGATTTATTTTTAAGAATCAACAAGAAAAAGTTCACACTATCGGTGATAAATGTGTCCCTCGCTTTTTACCTGTTCTCCTACCAGGTCCACGAGAAGACAATACTGCTTGTTGCCATTCCTGTTGCGATGCATTTTTCTGAAGATCCATTCATGTGTTTCTGGTTCCTGCTTATTTCCAGTTTTAGTATGTTGCCGCTACTGATTAAGGACGGTCTTCTTATTCCGTTTATTTGTTGCAATTTAATATACATATGTTTGTATAGTCTTGCAATAAAGCTATCTCAACCTCATGTGAGGTTTTTAGTATTTATAAATGCAAATTCTGTGTATAGAGTCATTTCACCAAACAAGCTTGAAAATACGGTTGTACTGAATCTTCTGAGCACAAATTTTTTCTTCTCCCTACTTGGTATGATCCTATTAACCCTAGGGGCAGTGTTTGTGGAGCCTCCACCCAAGTTTCCCGATCTATTCCCTCTAATGATTTCAGTATATTCCTTCTCCCATTTTCTATTATTTTTTGCTTATTTTTATTATCAACAATTTTCAATAGCAAAAAGTCTACCATCGGTACATAAGATGGATAAAAAAGTTAAAACAAAATAAATAAATATTTATTTAACTGCTAATAAAATTCTATGATTTTAGAACATTTTATCGTTTTATTACTTAATTACCCAATGTTACTGTTTTACTATACTACTAGAGAACCTACTAAAATTATTGATAGTAATAATATCATTAAAAAACTTATACAGAGCCTGCTTAGTCTAATGAAACAAGGCACAAAACAATATAATTTTTTTAAACCAAGGTACAGAATAATACTACGACGATGACCCAAATATTGTTCTGTGTGGGAGTAGAACCCACAACTATGGCTCAGTAGTTAACACCACTAACCAACAGCAGGCCAGTAAACAACCGATATTTCTCTATTGATAATATTTTTCTTTTTCAATACTACAAGTTAAATTTACATTTTACCACAAACTTACGTTAAGTTATGTTTAACTTGAGAATAAAAATTTGCGTAGCTCGCAATATTTTCGTAGTAATACATGGGAGGCTATAAACAAACGGGCTTTCAACCGATTACTAGATTCATAACTAGGCTGAAACAGCGGCCGAAGCATGTGTACGATGATTCGTAAAGCCAGTTATGTGATGACACGCGGTCATTACTCACGCGAGCCACGTCCACGCTGCATTGGTCAGTTATCGTTAATTATAACGCAACGGATTTATTTATAACGTAACCGTTACAGGACTAACGTGATTTCGTTCATACTTCATTCACTCGTTCAATTGTTTTTCATCTGTAAGTTAGTCCTTGTATTTTTATTATTATTGTAGTCTAAGTTTTACGCTCGTGCGTTGTGAACGTTATTTTCATTCGTACTACGCTATTGAAATGTTTCTATGATATGAAAGGTGTAACATTTGAATAAGGTAAGCGTAATGCTTAGGTATCAGTGTTTATTTGCTTCATAAATATTAAGTACGATAAGGGAAACGGTAGATAGTAAAATGTAAATAAGACGAATAGCAGTAAAAAATGAATTGTTCGAGCCTTCATTTTAAATTCTAACGCAGCAAATGATATGTAGGTATGACAATTTAATCATTATTCATATTTATTATTTAAATTCTTATCTTCAGCAATCGTAAATCCTGAAATACTTATATAATTTTATTGTTCTAACGTACCCTTTGCACTGACAATAAAACTTCGCTTAAAAAAACTTAAATCAATTTTCCATCTACATGTTTGTAAATATGTATTTAATACTTATAATTTTTTATGACAATGAAAACTGTTTTTAACTTATTTTATACCTAAAGCCATAATATGCGCAATAAACAATTTATTGTTTATTTTGTTTACATTTTAATGTAAATTTATTTGAGGACTTTGAAATTAATATTATGTATTAATGTTATTAGTTTGTTTTTGAGCGGGTAGATATTTGATTAGAGAAATCAATCGTTACATCTGCTATTCAAAATATATGGTTCATATACTGTAAATTAATTAAAGGTATTCATTTTATGTACTTATATAAGTTCCTACAGTTCGCAATTCTTTTGATCGAAGATTTCTTGTAATATAAGGTTTTATGTACCTATGATTAAAAAAGTTTGTTTTTTTTGCGTAGTTTGGTGCGTTATTTTATCGTTACTCTCATCTCCCTGTCTCGTTGTCTTAATTTTATCTGTTATCATTACTTTGCGAAAGTCTTAAAGTGTGTACGATAATATTCTATAAATATAGAGGGTTAACAGGTGAAGGATCACAACGACGCTGGTCGTCAGAATTTTCAATTTGCGTAAGTGCACCGAGCGGAACGGAATCTCGAGAGTTGTAGGTGAGAGTTTGTTCTTCTATAACACATAAGTGTTAAATAAATAAATAACGGCCTGAAAGTATCTATATCGCGGCTATTTGCTTCAAGAGTATTTTTTTCACATAGAAAATGTGGTTTGTCATAAACATCATACCAGTGGAAATCCGCACTCTGATTTTTTCTGAGAATATTTAAATTTAGCAAGAGAACGTTGGTATTGTTATATGAACTGTAAAATGTTTTTTGTTACGGTATTTGTTGTTGCGTTAGATGCCAGCGAAATTGGCTCGCGAAAGTCCTACGTTACTAAAGCAATTTCGAATATGGAAATAGTTCCGTTGACCGTTAGCCGCGGCCTTTCTATAATGTCAGCTAGAGGTCGAAACGGACGTTATCTTATAGCAAAAAAAGTCATTTAATTGATAAATGTATATAATAACTAGAATAATAATTTATTTTAGTAATTATCTTAATACGTTTTTGTTTGTTTAATGTCAATTCAGTAAGAAGCGTAGAAATATAAGTAATATGTAAAGTATACTTCATACGTAAGTTGGGTTTCGTTATCTCGACGAATGCTCGTGTCGGTAGGTTAAATAGATTCTAAAATGAGATTAGTGATAACAAAAACTTGTAAAATACCTTGTAAGTATCTAGGTAGGGACATAACAGTATTGATTTGTTTACTTTGTCATTTTTTTAAGAATTGTATGACGTGTTACAATATACTTGGGCAAGTATAGACTGCACAAGTGTTTAAAACGCACAAGTTTGTATTATCATTTTGCCATGTTCCTGTAGGGGTAGGTAGAGAGCACAAAGTGGCAATATTTTTTTAAAATAAAACACAGTCTTGTCTTTTACTACGAGCTGACCTGATGGTAAGTTAGGTGCAGTGTAGGATATATTTTGACCACATACCTAATATTGTATACAAATATTTATATCGATTTTTAGCATCATTTCGTACAAAAAATTGTATTACGTTTTCATGAAATTTTAGGATATTTAGAAGTTAATTATCGTCAAAGTATTAATGTGCTTAATTAAAACTTAATTTGTTTTCCATTTTTAATTCAAACCTGTCAAAAGTCCTGAGAATACTGACTTAAATAACCGAAGTGATTAAAAGGAAAATTGATGAGACATCCAATTTATTACTTCGTCCAGAACCAAAATCTCAATATTTCGTTCAAAAATACATTCCTTCTGGATTAGGTCAAGGACATCATGAACGGCCACGTGTTACACGAAGTGAGGGTATCCGCGCCGGGGAAAGTCATACTCCACGGTGAGCATGCGGTGGTTTATGGGAAAACAGCCATTGCAGTGAGCCTCGGTCTTAGGACCTCCATTATTATAAAGGTAAGTGCCCGTGCTATTTGAATATGTACCAGTATTCGCTCAGTAGTTAAAAATCAGCCGTAATTGATTAAGTTAAGAGTTAGTATAGCAAGAGGTTTAGCTTCACTGAGCCGTATTGTAGTAAAACGTTTTTTTTTTTACATATCCTTGTATTTTTCTTCGACAATATGAACGTAAATAATCTGTGGTTTGTTTTGTTAATTTATTCGCTATACATAATATGTAAATGAAATGTGGGAGTGTACTACACTCCTCTGCCTACCCCTTCGGGGAATACAGGCGTGATGTTACGTTTTTTTTTTTTTTTATATATGTATTCTAGCATACGCGGCAACGTACTACTGTGATTCAGTTATAATACCTACGTCAAATTAATTATTCGTCATGGCTGTCAACGCTGCATCAGCAAGTGTCAGGTCTCAAGTATTGTAGTCTTCAACTCGCGGCATGCTAACTTGCACCTGCATGTATTAGAAACTTAAGGAACTCATCAATAGTTACTTTTCGTACTATACGTACTATCTAATTTGCAATAAGACAATATTGATATAAAAATTATCTTATCTCCCAAGTTGGACAAATTTACATACAATTTTTTCTCGTTTTTGTCTCGTTTTTGTCTCAAAAGTCTCGTTTTTGTCTTTTATATAGATGTCTTTGTATATTTGCAACCGATTTCAAATAGGACTGTAGGAATGGGACTATTAGTGGCAATTTGTTTGATTAGTATTAGTGTTAAAATGTTAGTTACCTAATTATAAAATTGTATAAAAAGTAATACCTGCTGTATTTCAAAACACATAGTGTAAGGTGAGAAGGGTCTCAGTTGAAAATAAAGCACATAAATTATATTTTTAACTTTATTTAATAAAAATCTCTTTTGACTTGAACACGATCACTAAATTACAGACAAAAAATTTCGTGTAACATTGATTATTTTAGATAATAATCAGTCGAGTAAAACGATACGTACAAAATGAAATTCACTGACTGATTGAAACAATTATTTTTAATATTTACATTAATTTATAAGTCGATAGAGTAGCGAGTCAAGTATCCAGCAAGTACATTATAAATTAATATGTGTGTATTAATAATTTATTTGTATTGCATTTTAAATTATTATTGACAATTTACGAGCATTTTCTTCAAAGTCTGTGTTGGAAAATTGGAGAAGTTTCAAATATCTATTAGGATACCTAAGTTGTTGCAACTATTGTCTAGTAATGATGGCTGTAGCAGACTTATTCATCTGGCTCCTGAATCATAAATAACTCAAGTTATTATGCCGTCAGCTCTGGCATATGTCGATATAAATGGCTACGTTCCCTTTTGCGTAAATAATAAACTTATGGTCGTTTACAATAGAAAACTCCTCTGAAATGTGACTGCTTTGTGTTTTTATTTTATAGAAACACGTATTACGATAACATAATCTGTGATAAACTACATATAATACAGCAAGATCGAAGTTTTAAAATTACAGTTACGCAATAAAAATGAAAATGTTCAGTAATGGAACTGAACAAATTATCTGTCTAGGCACTTTAATAAACTAGCATATATACATAGATAAAACTTCAAACAGTCTGCGTATAGTAACGGAATCGTTGCTCACTTTGAGGACTAAATGTGTATCAACATTTGCCTCTCGAAATTATTTAACAAACAGATATGATACTGAAGCACAAATTCAGAAGCAAAATGTTATTCACAAAGTTCTAATGTAAAACAAACATAAATTTTCACGTGAAGTCGCAATAAGTAGGTGTTGTTAATTGTACGAAGTTCATATATGGCAGCTGTCTGCTTCAAAACTGGTTTGGTGGACGATTATGATAACACTGATTTACATGGTACTTAACGGTAAATTCATTATTATTATTAAATCGTCAAAATCTATTGTACGTGGATGACCGACTGAACTATCTACGTGATTGCGGACTGTGTTTAGTTCCAGCGATTAACTTTGTCATTCATCGTTCTGTTCAAAAGTTTACTAGCATTTAGACGACACTATCTGCGTAAAAACATATTAATTAGTTATAAATACTATACAATATTGTTCGGTAAATATTTAGGCAATACTTGACTCGCTCCTCGATTCTTTTATTATTAAATGCATAAAAATGCCGTCAATGAAGCTTTTGACACTTACATAAACAACACCAAAAAAGCTTAATACGTCAAGCGACAACGGAAAGTTATCCGTTTTTAGAATACAAATAAACTAATTATAGGAGTAATTTGCGTGATATATTGCTATTTAACTGCTTTACAAAATTAATACTGTTAATGATGATTTGTTTTCGGAGTTTTCATTTGATGAACATTTCATTTGCCTGGCTTTCGATATTAATATTCCATTAATCATTAATTATTGTACCAGTTAAAAACAGTTAATGATATAGTTGCGTAACCAGTTACCAAATCCTACAATATTCTACAGTTCTCCAATGTAACTCTAGAAATCTGTAGTTCTTAAATATTTCACACGGAGAACAAATATGTTCCGTATTCTGTAGATGTTCCTCTATACGCATATGTTTCAGATATCACTGTTCCATAATTCCCATAGATCTGTTCCAATGAAAAGATAAATACAATTTTCTAATTAACATACCTCATATTTTAAGTGTTTCTAGTTTCATTTCAAAAAATGCGCTAACAAGCATAATTTCGTTTACTTGAAGTAGATACTTTGCTTTTCCTACGGCCGGCTGATTTTGGGGTCTGCCTACACTTTCAGAGAAATGTTTATTTTAAAACATAGCTGGATACATATTTACGTCGTTCTTTGTATCTACAGGAACGTCAGGAAAGAAAAATATATGCATGCAATATATTATACTTGACCCCACCAGTGCGTGATGACCTGTATGCAATAAGCGAGCACGGAGTATGACATAAAAACCGATCGCCCGTATATTTTTGCATGCATTTCCCGGCGCTCGCTTATGTACGAGTATATCACATTATAGTGTTCCCGCCTTAGCGTTATACTGGCCTTTACTGGTTCAAGTATTAGTATATAGAAGACGCGAATGTCGACAATATGTAAATGTTGTTATAACTGATTTTTAGTCGACATCTAAAATGTATTTGTTTATGTAACATTTAATGAAAAATGTGTAATATAGGAAAGTCCACCCGTTAAATATCTTTAGCCCGATGAACTGGACATCATTTAATAGTTATTTATTACAGGTGACACCGAGTGCGGTAAACAATGCTTACGGTAGTTATTGTAAACTTTTAGCTATGTTTGGGTTAAAAAAATATTTGTAACACTGTTTTTATTTAAATAAACTTTCATATTACTATCAGTCGTGCATTCCCTAAGGAACAGGGCCCACAGCGGATTCGCCCGATAATACCACATCGATCATTCACCGTACCAACATATAGTTGTTTGTAGCAAGGCAAGTTAATTACTTGGTTCACGTCAATCAAATGTCGTTTAAAAACTGTTCATAAGAAATTAATATGAGACAGCACTTATTTACAAGTGTATGGCATTATTTCAAAAAAATATCCATGCCTATTACAGTACGGTATTTGATATGGGTGTTTTATAACGAATATTACCTATGAAGTGTTTTTAAATTTACTATAAAACAATTTACGTGCATTCAAGTTTGCTTCGACCATTTATAATCATGGAACAAATAATTTACTAGACCAGGCAAATGGAAGTCGGCCTAAACAACAAATACGCGGGTTATTTTGACAATATTGTCGCTATATAAAAGTGTCGCTCGCGTTCTTAACTAATCGCGTACAAAAATGTCGTTTAATGCAAATGCAGGTCGTTCAATACTCTAATTATGTACATAATTATAATAACGTAAAAGTGCACCATATTTATTTCTATTTACAAAATGTACAATGTACGCTAACAAATACGTATGTATTAACAGTAACCTTATGGAAAGGAAAAACGTGTCTTAATCTTAAATTAAACCCAAAGGAGGGAAGTAACACGAGTTGCGCGGAAAACTACGAATAGGTAATAAGGTGTAAGTGCCGGTAAATTTCACCTTGCACCATATTTGTTGAAGTGTATAATTTGTATACTTCGAACACTCCCCACATACATTTAACGTGACTTAATAGATACTCTGCTTATAAAATGCCTTTCAATTTTTTACTCATTACGCAAATCATACAATAATTTGTAAAAAAAACGAATCTTACTTATTGACGTTTTTATCGCGAGAGGAATCTAGTGTCTCTCTTGCGACCATTGAACGATATATATCTATCTCTGTCTTGAGGTGGCTGATTTTAGCTATATCTATTTCAACATCGGCGGTGCCTCGAACATGTTTATTCACGCAATGTAAGGGTCGTACAATATCTTCCTACTTTTTGTTTAATCTAAGCTTTTATAAACATATTTTATTACAGTGTTTATTTAATAAATAAGTAGGTTGGACCATGGATTTACATTATGTGCATTAAAATAATGTTTTTTTTTGGCTTAGTAACACGTTTACAAGAATACAAGAAGGTGATCAAGCACCGATTTAGGTCGATACAGCTGTTAGGTTCACAGCATAAATATATTGAAAAGTTTAGAAGTGTACACACAGAAGTATCTAAATTTTGCTATTTGGCCACTTCGCCACGTACAAAATCAGAGTTGTGTCAGCCTTTTTGTACCTAATATCTACTAAAAGTTGATAAGTAACAACAATGAAGTCATTATGTTTCTATGAAACTGTTGTTATAACAATACAAAATATTCATTAGGCTTTTCTATCACTTCAACGTATACTCTCCTCGGCCACCTATTTATTAATAATAAATTCCATCTATTTACACTGGTTTTTACATGATAGACTTATTTAAGCCAAGGCTAAGCCAGTTTGTCTTTAAGACGCACTGATAGGTGTATAGACACCCGTCTAGTACCCAATGTAAAGAAAGTCAAATGGAATGTTGCTATCAAAATTATTCTCTGCACAGTTTCTTGAGATTGTTGCAAAAAATTATTCTCATACACAATAAAGACGCAGTAGCATCGCAGGCCGCGAAATAACTAGGACACGTAAAGTCACGACCCATATGCCAAGCAGCACATACGGTCACGTTCGAATCGGAACAGGTAACAACGTGTCTGTCACAACATTACTATCGTTTAATCAATCGAGCTTTCGGTCGACGTATTCTTTCCGTGAAGGACATCGAATCAAAACAGTGTACGTTCAAAAAGTATTTATCGAATGAAGTACGTAAATCTAATGAACAGTGAAACCACAATACATTTGGGTGCTGCTCTAATCCTGACATTTCAAATTTCTATTTCACGTTGTCTGTTATCGAATTTAACAGTACTTCAGAAGAATTGGAGCCCGAGAATACAAGGTTGAGCCCCTTAACTCTGCGCTAGGGAATCCAACGGCACCACCAATTTTCCGTTGGAGTAGCTGTAACAAAGCAATATTCAATATAAAAACAAATTACGCTGAACATGTTAAGCGTTTACGTTTTAAAATTGTTAGTGTGCTAGCTTAAATGGTTGTGATGTTGATTTACAACAAATTAATCACAAGAAAAAAATATACATTCCAAAAGTTATTAACCTGTACGGTATCGTAGCTGTTCTGGATTTAGCTCTGCTTTGCCTACAGCCTTCATCTGTAACCAAGACATTACACTGTTAACATTCCCTTTAATGAAATATTGAAGTTCATATATAGAGTGAACTATGATGATTAATGTATGGACTGATCACATACATTGTGATGTATGTATGTAGACTAATCGGGAAGTTTTCGCTCTCTCAGAGTTGAACAGTATCGACGAGGCTTAATTAAGTGGAAGAGCATGCTATTGTCTCGATACTTGCGGAACAATACTTATCTTAAGTCGAAGTTGCCAGAAGTAATATCTGCGATACCTTAATGAGAGAACTTTGTATCGACTTTGTTAATCGTTTCTGACCCGGCCACAGCGCTACTCGTTTTGTACTCTCTAAACAATTTAGCTTCGTAACCGTAAATATTGTTACCACAATGTGCATGAGTGTGTGGAGTAACGTTAAGAAACTATGCTAATTTTTGGAAAATAAAATAAAATAAAATAGGAAGTGTTCTCAGAAATCCTCTGTGAGGTAAAGAACAGTAAATATGGACGCGCCAAAAGTGACGAAAAAGAAACAAACTAAAAATGCGTTATCCAAAAAGAATAAAGCTCAAAATATTTTATTAATCTGCATTGACGAGCTAATTTAGCGGTTTTGTTCAATTACTACTTAGTGGGACCCTTACCATGGTTCGGCTAACATCGTTGTGAAAGGCACGCATCGCATTTGACGGGCTCGACACGTCGCTTGCCCTGAGAGGCCTGCGAGCCGGACTTACGCCGGAAAGTGTACCTAACGAGCAGACCTGCAATGCAAAACGCGGTACCGTTAACAAAACAAATAAAAAAAACAACAAACAGCTAGCGCGTCCATCTGAAATACGCCCATGGGCGAACGAAAGCAGGTGAAAATAAAATGATACTCGCGGGAATTTCATGACTTGACACCGCTCGGATTCATTTGTGTTTTACGTGAGAATGGAACTTTTTATTGTGATATTACGAGTTTGATTGTTGGATAAATTTATATCTGTGTATATGAGATGAATGTTTTAAGATGTTATTTTATGTTTTAGAGCTAAATTCAGAATGATTTACGTTTAGTTCTCTATTATAGGAATTGTTCTTGTTAGTTTTGGCATGCATTATTTGGTCTTATACATTTTCATACCTTGTATTTTATACATTAATTGGATATTGCATTCTATGAAGTTCTCAAACTTACCAGTAAGCCCAGCTTTATTGATACTATTCGAACTCGAAAATCCAGAAATTTTCTTCCAAGCTTTTTTATTCCAGAATCCGGTAGTTTTAGCATCTCCACAACTGGAACTCCGTGGTGACGGTATTTCTCTTGGGCATCGCAGACTGCATTCTTCTGCCCCTAAAATTCGAACACCGGCTCCACGAGTTCCATATGCTACTGCAGGCAAATGAGGAACAGAACCTGTTGGCTTTCGACGAAGACTTCCTACATAACTAGCTCCACTGCTACTTCCACTAAACCCACTGTCTAAATCGGGAGGATTACAGCTAGCAGGGGATAGTAATTCGTCAGTTGGACCAACTCTTAAAAGTTCTTCTATATTATCTCTATCTTCTGCCCTTTCTGAATCTGGTGATTCACATTCTGGCATTAACATTGCTTCTACGCTAAGGTTCAATTCTCCTAGGATCCTCTTATGCCTAGATTCGACCCTACGTACTTCTTCTTCCACCACACTTCTATCAAGTGAAACTAGAGACTGTCGTGGCCCATAACGATGTTTCGGGCAAGTTCTGGAGCCGTCAGTTATTTCTTCGTAAATATTTTCCTCGGTACCATACCTCGTTACGTAATTGTGTCGTGCAGTTCGATCTCGCGGTATTCCACCGCGTCCTCTTAGACGATGTGCCTTTCTTGAGGACGAAGGCATCGATAAATGATGATCGTAATAAGCGTATGAATAATCTACTGGTTCAAATCGCTCCATAGTGGCAGCGATATTACTTCTGTTCCAATTTTGTGGTATTGGTTCTCTTGATAAGTTTATGGCTGCCAGTCGAGCTGGTAATATTTCATCTAGATCTCGAGCGCAGCGTTCATCCAATGATTGCGCGCCATCGTCTTCCTCTCGCCTATGTTTCCGATGCGGTCTACGAGCAGTTTGCGAACGCAGATGCGGACGTTCGCAATCAGATCCGGGATCATGTGTATAATCCGGTGTATGGCTTCGGTTAAATTCACCCGGACGGTGCTTACAATCAACCGTATGGAAATTAGTATGTCTAAGGCTGTAAGTAGAATTCCCTTCGTAATCTGAGCGATCGTAGCAGGGGCTGTCGTCGGCATTGCTGGTGTGAGGATGTGGACAATCGGCAGCGATACCGGACTCGGATGAGGGATAATCGTGAACCTCGGCTGTAATCAGTACTCGGTCGTCCGGTCGAGCTGGCTCCGATGTGGCGTGACGGTGATGAGGCCGTGGTCGGCCAGTTTCGCGGCAGCTCGCAAATGCTCTCTGCAGATGTGGAGCATGCGGATATCTTCCACAGCGTGAGTCGAACACCGCCTCCCCTGCTTCGTCGGGGCTCGGCGGCGCGCTTCGTGATTCCATGGCTCATCCTCTCATTACCAATTAGTACCTGTAAATAAAACAAATTTTCTTCTTTAAAATAAATCAAAATAATAAGCATAACCCAAGAGTGTAACATATTTTTGCTTTTAATAAAAGTCCCCAATACCCAAGGCGGGAGAGCTCGAGGGCAATGAATCCGAAATTACATGCTCTGTGATAAGGGTAGGGTAAGTGACGATCAACATAGCAGCCGACGTCGATATATCATCATCAGTCGCCGGGTAATAAATTGGGGTTTCACACCATGTTTATAGAAGGTTATTGTAACTACGTGTTTCAGCTTGGCTTTTGTTACTCTTTTATATGACATAAGGTTCAGTAAAATTTTTGGTGTGAACCTAAATCGATCACTGTTGGATATTTTTACGATGTGCGAGTACATATTGGTAAAAATGTTGTGTATTGTGTTAAAACTGTTGAATATACTGTGTATTATTCCTTGGCGCGTCAACTCTACTACTCTACTCTAGAGGAATAAACTGTAGGAAATTACATGTATCATCCAATTTTCGTAATTGGTAACCTTTTCAAAATTAAAATATTAAGTATGTTTTTTTACGGATGATTAAATATTAACTTAAACTTAACAATATTTAGGATCATGCGGTAAATTTGTTATCAAGGCAAAAAAAACCAAACATCAGATCCCGTCACTGTAATCTGAACTCAAATACAATTCAAATAAATAGTATATTTTAGACTGATAAATACTTTTCATTTCTGCTCAAATGGAGCACCATTTGAAGCAGCATCTATCGAAAGGCAAAATGTAATAAATCCAATTTTATCATAAAAGAATTTCACATTACAATTTTATTGCGATCCCACTGGAAGTTATTGCACGCATTCCAGACCAATTTATTATGATAACGATAATAAGTGTCCCTGAACTAGACATCATGGGGAGCTTACCCTCTAGTCGTCGCCATGGCAACGGCGCGGCAACGCTAACTCGCTGGTGTTCGGCCGAATGTTTATCTGTTTAATACGCATTTATTACGCGAAGTCAAGTTTCTAAGAACTACCGGCTTTAGTTATTGTCATAGCTTATGAGACGTTGAAGTAACGATAATGAGAGTATTTGAGAACAAGAGCCAATTGTAGGGATTCGTTTGATGTTGGAAATAATAAGTTCCAAAGTAAATAAACGCGCAGATCTCAGTAATTGTCCTCATGACGACAAGTTTTATGGCTGTTCATGACCGGGGATATAGTTTTACGTACATTGTTGAGCTATAAAATGCTATCAGCTCAAAGACATGCGAAAGTTATGTTAGTATTTTTCTATAGATATTGTACACTACTCAGAATTTGTAAAACCTTGCAAAAATATTTTCCCTATTTCGTTATATACTTTATTTATTATGTGCCAATTATATAATGTTATATATACGGGTTTCTTTCAGTTCGTGTATATACCGTAGAAAATTATAATAGCAATATCTTAGGACCATCGAACAGACGATTCCAAACTCGGTAGAGCCTGTACTATGGTAACTGTACAATTCAGTATCACTAGTTCTGAATGGGAACCGAACCCACGACCTGTGATTTAGCAGTCAGGGTCTCTAACTGTTAGACCAAGAGGCTATATAATTTCTGATGATGAACGATACCGAACATAACAAAGAAAAGTATATCTCGGAGATATTAAAGAATATCATTTACCGAATTGAATAGATATTTGGGTTATGACCTCTCCAATAATTCGAACAATTGAATGGGTCACTTTCCTACTAAAGTATCTGTGTAACTGACTTGTTGCACTTCTTATGTGTATGCTATATGCGATGAACGCTTTAACGTTAACAAGTAATGTTAGGAACAAATGTCATAGATACCTAATTTGAATACTTTGAAAATTACTATTTCACAATTGTTTATTTAAAGTAACAAGATTGTTTATTTTATGTAACATTGGTCTTTACTTACAATTACGTTTGCTTTATCTTAAACTTTACATGAGAAAGTAGAACACGAACAACTAGATCGCACAATTCTCTGGTATCATTATCTTAAACTTGCAACTTATCCGCAAGTTATAATTGACTACAATTAGTTTGAAATTTCATTACACGCGTTTAAATTTAGGATTTGGCTTGAGCAAGTATTATGTTGCTACACAGAAATGACACAAATAATTTCTGCATTTTATTTTCTCCACTTCCAGTCAAAGCTACAGAACAATTAGCAATTGGCTCGTTCTAAAAGCAATGACGCTGTGATCGTTGTCAAGTAAAATTTAGCGCGGAAGATTGCCCAACCTGTCAATTACGTTAATTAAGGTTGACTTGTTATTTTGCTTTTTCTCGTCGCTCGGTTATTGTATAGCAAGCACCTAAGTTGTTCCCACATTTACTGAACTTCCGGCCGTTGCTCTCACATCTAAATCATCATCAGTGCGACGAGATTCCCTCCTTCATTGCGGATATGGAACACCCTTCATTAAATATTGGTACATCTTTCTGTATGATAGTACCTACGAAATTTAAAAATGTTCAATTATATTATATTGTATACAAACAAAAAACTTATTTCTGACATGATACAGGGCGTATAGAAAAGATCTAGTAAATGCCAAAGTGAATACCTACTTCTGATTAGGTACCTACTTAATACATTTTATCCTATCAAATTGTCGAATAACCGTAGAATGTATGGTAAAATGGAATGAATCAACTTGAAAATTAAATTAAGCTTAACACTATATAAATAACTAGAACTCGTATATTAGCCGGCCGAGGGTTCGTGTCTGTCTTGGCGCTCATTGACCGCTCGAGACGAGACAATAATTTGTTATGCCCGCCATTGCACCGCCCCGAGATTTCGCCCCATTGCGTATAAAGACGTCCGATCAACACATTCCTACCCTATTATCTCCGTCTTTATACGTTTGGGGGAAAATTTGCTAATGGTGCGCATTGCTTTGTTTTTTTTACCCCTCCAAGACCACGACCAATTCCATTAATCTCGCTTTATAGTCTACGCTTTGCAGAAAAACATCTCATTGTAAATTCCACGAATGCTATAAATAGTTGCTATTATTCTCGTATCTGACGCAAAAATATAGCAATTCAAAGAAAATAAACCAGTGCTTTATAATGTTTTCTCAGAAATGTCAAATGTGTATAAAGTTATTAATTTCAATTGAAATATAAACATAATATTTCGATACCGTTCTGAGCTATGTTCGTATTGTTCATTCATTGTGTTTGTTCATTACGTGTATGCAATACCATTTCTATACTATACGAGTGTACCCATTCCATCTTATGATAAAATAAAAATTTGTAACATGCTTTTTATTTTTGCCTTTGAATCCACTTTATTAGATCACAAAGTAACTCGCATACCTAATATGTGACAAAGGCGAATCAGTGAACAATCAGAAGCATTGCGCTAAATAGCGTTTAGTTATTTTCTTTTTTTAGAAAAACAGTCATAACAAAATGCGAACTCAGTGTCTAGTGGCTTAAGTGTAAGTACATAATACAGTCATCTGTACCAAGCGAAAATATACGAACCAATAGATACTTCAAAGAGAATATCCTTGAATAATCTTAATAAAATTCTCCCTATTAGTTTATTTGGCTGTCGATATCAGCACATTTGTCCCCTACACTATGCGTTAAGTTTCGGAGGGTGAAAAAATCGCGCGATTCTATTGGCGTAATTGCAATCAATTTGTTAGCTACGCACGAAAGAACATTTAGATCTTTTTTTATTTGATGATTAAAGCTAATAAAGTAGGCGACTCGTGGAACATTGCAATTACATTATATGGGATAAATGGTATTAAAGGAAACCATTTTATCTCGTTAATAAAAAGTTTCTTCCTATCTATACGTCGTTAATAATATGTACATCTTTAAAACAAAACTAACTGTAAAACTTTTAATTATTAATGTTAAATGTCTACAACATAACGGCTGTGAGCGATAACAGTACGATTCACCGTCATTATAAGAGAACAATCATCCATCACGGCGATAAGATAATAAGTTTTCTATTTCTATGCACCCCTCGGTCGGTCCAATAGATTTTTTGTGGTGTAGTCACATGTGTTCGTAGTCTTTGTAATAGGGCTTTAATATTCCTGATTACAAAAACGCTTCAGAACACATTGCAAATAGTGACAGTCAGGTCCCCAAGGGCATGCGCCTGACAAATTACAGTTTCAATGTTAAGAAGAAATATCAGAAAAATACATTTTGCACTATACAATAGGATAATACTCCTACTATAATAACTTAATATCGTATAACATATTGTACATTAGAGTCATTAAAATTGCTAGAGAAAGAACTCGCTATGCCGTGATGTTTTAAAATAAATTATACCTATCTAATATCTACTTAGACTGCCTCGTTGGTCGAGCGGTTGCTAGCGCGACTGCCGATCGGGAGGTCCTGGGTTCAAATCCCGGGTCGGGTAC
>DWEM01000294.1:0-20920 GCA_018245935.1 Agara belti belti
ATGAAGTCGAAACCTCATTCCTTTACTTACAGCAATAAACTTTAAACACCACACTTAAAGCATCCGTAAACTAAATTTAACCGATTAAATAAAATTTAAACCATCGTTTATTCGTTCTTTTATTAGCGCTTTTAAATACAAAGTTAATTTAATGTACGGCTATTTTCTTTGCAGTAATTCACCTGCGCGTGCGCATGCCGCTCAACCGATTACGGTGTCATGCCATTGATAGACCCCGCCATGAGACACCTACCACCTTTTGCACGTGCCCAAGTAAAAACTTATCAGATACACCTGTTCTTGTTCTAACTGGGACCCGTTGGAAATTACTAGTTTTCTATTTTTATGTCTAATCGAAGTGGTTTTGCTACTCTGCTATACCTACATACGGTAGCGAGAAACCGTTTCGTTTTTATCAATTTACATCATATTAAAATAATACACCCGTAAGCTGTCTAGAATGATTTGTGAATAACATCCTGCCCATACGTTGAGGGAAAAGAAAGCTTGATTAATAATGCATTAACAATATATTTAGTCGCTAACGCGCCTGTTAGGATACTAGTGAAAAAACTTTCGTGGCTACAGACTGGAACAGAAAGTATACTTCTGTACAGTTTGGTTCGCGAATAAAACACTTTTATATTAGTAATTAGGTAGCACTTTATAGTAGCAGTAAATATATCGGCCCATATACCGCGCATAAATATGTAAGTAATGTCCGAGGAACCTTAAGACGCGAGTAGCTTCGACAGGTGGAAACTAATTTTACTACAATTATAATAATCAACAGCTGTTGAAACAGCCGCACTTTAAGAATTCAAGGGCTATCAAGCAGCCAGTTGCAAGACATATGGACCATACCATCTACCATTTAATAGTACCGCAAAGGATTTTATGAATGTACGTCATTATCCCATAATCTTAAGGACTGTGCTTAAATGCCTGTTTTCATTTATGAATACAGGTGCTGCAAATTGTTTAATGATAAAATGCGGAGGTGCTGTAAATTGTTTAAGTTGCCATCAATATTTATTAATATCATAAAGGCTTCCAAACAGCTTAATTGTCTAATCTTCTTGGTTACGCTCTTAGACTGCACAATTATTAGTTTCTGTTAAGAAATTGTCATTGTTTATTAATAACCAATTTCATTGTTAACAATGGTATGATTTCGTAACGCATTATCTTCTAGAAAATTACGTTTGGCAGTCGTCAAGGGACACAAAGAACGCGTAACGCGGTGAAGCAACAACGCAATTGTCTGATAGATTAGGAGTACATTTGAGGTGCATTGCCCTCTAGAGCGTACCTTTGTGGATGTCACGCAACACGCAGTGTGCCTTCATATCCCAGTGGAATAATTTAATCATGGGAAACCATTAACGTTCGTAAAGATACATATTTTAAGCGACACAGAAACCAGGAAATAATATCATAACATTGATAACTTTTAATTTAACGCTACCATACAAGCTACATTTATACAAAATTATATGAAATATTTCTTTTCTTTTAAACCTTGAATGCTACTCGAGGCATATGGTTACTCGCGTTAGCTTATTAAGGAGGTATCGTGTACAGTTTCGATATGTTGAAATTGTCCTAATACTACGAATTTGGAATTTATACAGGGTTAACTTAAAAACTTTATGCGGCTGTAAAATGTTTTATGACAGATATTGCAAAATACCACCCACTGATAAATATAAGACACCTATAATTTAATTTTATACTTCAGACGTCAGATCATAATAGGTGTTACGGTTTTAAATAAGCCTATATTTAACAAAAGAAAAGACTAAGAGAAGTAAAGAAAAGAGTGTCAATTTGTTGTGTTGACTAAATTGGATCTGTGGTGGGGGAAAAATGGACGATAAAGCTCTGAGCAAGAGTTTTTAGTGGAAGCTAAGATACACTAAATATTAAAACGTTTTGATGTTTTGCTTATTTTTTTTACAATCATTCCTCTATATGACACATATTTACGTATCTAGTTGTTTTAAAATAGCATTTTCTTTAAAAAAAAACATGCCATTGTACCTTTCTGTGCCTTTCTTATCTGAATGGGATTATCGACAACCCTATATATGAATGCACAATACTAAAAATAACCTGTTTCATTTCAGAATTTAGGTACCTACTTGATAATAATTCAAAATAGACTATGAACACGTACTATTGTATTTTTAACTGTATTAAATGACCAAATAAAGTTCGGCTAATTTTATCACTCCGAAACGACGTTCCATCTTGGGCATTTATTTTAAAATTGACACAATAAATAGTACATTACATTTAAAGGTTAATTCTTTACTTTAAACGTCAAGTTATTTAAAAATAATAATAAAAAAAAACACCTATTAGAGATGTTATGTGAATGCCTTCCAAAAACTAACTTGATCTCACACATCAATTAAAAAACACTCATTTAAAACAGTCTTGATATTATTATGTCTAAACAAAAAGATTATTTATGAAGCTAATCTCATTTGACTATGAAACAAGACCGGAGCAGAGATTTCTCATGCAAGAATATCCTTTCGTTAGTATGTAACGCTAAATAACATTTCAGTTTCTTATTGTAAGGTGAGAACGTGAATTACACACTTACGAACTAGCCCTTAGAGAAAATATTGTAGAGACGGATGCGGCTATTGGGAAAGTGTGCCGTGGTTCGCGGCTCACCACCGTTGCGGACAATATTATAACGACAGCTGGCGTAAGGGCTAGGTCAACGAGTTGATCCCTTTAGGTTTACTTACAAACCTAAGCAGACCATGACTTTCACTATTTCTCTTCAAGTATATCGAAAGTAGATGATCTATTAGTTAGAGAAAAATGTTACGAATATACATTGAAATCAGGATGTTAGTTATGCAATGTGAAAGTAGTTGATCTTAGCGTCCTATTGCAAGGTAACAGCTAATAAATAACTACCAAATATACTATCAAATTCAATCATAAGAATCCAACTTGCACTCGACAAGTGTGGTTTAGTATGCTCTAGGTGTCCAGCAGTTACGGCAGAGTTCCGTGCCATCGGACGAATTAAGTATTAAAACATAAAAAGTGTTACAATGAACAAATACTGGTAATGGAAATTGTATCGCACTACACAATTCGTTGATAAGATCAACCATTTCATTACACGTCTGTCATGTATTATTATTTCAGGTGCGTTTTTAATGTTACATGATTTACGATACTGATGACCTAGTGTAGTTACTAATGTAATGTAATTAATGAATACTCGAATAATTATGACGTCGATATATCGATTTTTGGCACAGGAAACAAGCTGCAGTTAACAATATAACGCGAAAAGGAAAACCTGTTATAACCACTGTCCGGCTCTATTTCATAATGATTGAAATTATGTGCTATTTACAATCAGCCACATATAACTGCCGAAATATATTGCATATATTTCTCAAGAATTACAATTTCATTCATCCTACTTATTGTTTTCTGATAGTATATTACAAATTTAAAATCACGATAATTTGTATACTTATTTTGTATTGTAGCTAAAAGTCGAAATTACTCCACGTCTATAATTATTGACTATTTGCGGCATTAATGACAAAAACTTTCCTAATAATAATAATTAGTATATTTTAGTGAAAACAAACTCTAGCTTTACATTTCACATTCTATGCGTTTTCAAACGTGTATCTATATAATATTGTGCCGTATATTTAGCGATACGTGCACTCGAATTGTCGCTGAGTTGTCCATTCACATAGACACCTGTCGTTACGAGCCTTTAATGCCGTGGGAATCGAAATTTCTAAATCAGTGTGACCATTAAATCGGACTTCCAAACAAAATTAAGTTAACATCTAACCTACGAATATAATAACTTTTTTTTGGTAGTCAGGTAGTATTTTTTTCTCCGAAAACGTAACCCGGGTCGGGTTACAGAGGCCTGTGGCAGTCAGAGTAAAAAATTAAAGTTGTGATGTGGACTAATCTAAAAATAAAGCTGTATATACTTATAGTTTACCTGAAGGGTGAAGTTTTCAATTTTTTAATACATGGTGAATATATGTAGCAGTCCATGGTGGACTGATAGTAGCACAGTAAAGTAGAGTTGATAGTTTACTTTGCGAAAAATCTGCTCGAAACACACCCTGACAAAGAACATAAACTAATTACTAACAAAGTCGTCATTATTCTCCCCTAATAATTACCTTTAATTGCACGCCATTAAAACCCGGGTTACACCCACCAACACCTGTACTAAACCGGAAGACACAGCAAGCAGGTTCATTGTCAATTCCCTTTATTATTAATTATTATCTACTCATATGTATTTTTAAAGTACCTTATAAAAGGTTATTTCCCCATTGAATGTTTTAAAACGAACCACACACCTGACACTTGTTATAGCCACTTGCACCGACATAACCGTTTAAGTTTTTTTGTGTACCGGAAGTCAATTTAGTGACTGTTATATTTTCTATGCAAGCGTATGATACACTTTCGCAAGTAACTTGATAAAAAATATGATTATGGATGCAACCAAATCACGTCCCACTACTATCAGAGAAGGAGCTCATACCTGAAGCAGACATTTGGCAAACATTTTTAATGTCCTGAAAGTTCTTACGATTTAAACACAAGTATGTAACTATAACATACAATACGTATAAGCATACTTGCTGTAACATATACATAGATATGCATATCTTTTGGCCTTTACGATATTGCCACTAAATTAATCAAGGACCGACCAAATGTCAAATAATTAATATAACATAATCCTATAAATCAACAAAACAACATGTTAGAAATATATTGGTCAAATACGCACCTCTTCCAAAATTGGACAGCTTTTATACCGCGATTTCTTGATCGCTAATTCCCACCAAGGTATAGGCGGCTTCGAGCGTAGTATTGTTTGGCATCCAACCTTAGGATCTTGCAATTCATAGAGAGTTCCTAATGTCCTAGACGGTTGGAGTATTTTTGTTTCTTCTGCCGGTATTCCAGTTACACATTCGCAACACTTATGCGGCCTTTTAGCAAGTGGCTGAGCCTTATAATCCGCACTAAATGAGTGTCTGTAACTAAGCCGCTTAGAAAATCCATTCGTTTCACTCGCAGATCTCTTGAAGTTCCTGTTATATTGCAATGGCATTCTTGGTATCTGCTGCACTTGATTAAGCACATTAGGTTCATCACTTAAATCTGGACGCTCGGATAGAGGTGTATTTGGTTCAGAGTTATAGCCAATTTTGTTTCGATGCAAACTTCCGTAGAATGGATTATCTTTAAAATCCGGTGGTTTAATGTCGATGAATTTCGGACGTCGCATATTGAGAGTAGCAAACTTCTGAGGCGATTTATGAAATCTGGATTTGTTCGGTAGATCTTTTAAAACGTCTTCCGTGTCGGTAGATGGTATTGTGGAATTGTCACTGTAACTTGATATGGGCCTGTCGTTATCTGTAAGGTATGCCGAGGATTCCGAGCAGTTGTCTCTATCGCTATGACTCTTTCTATAATCGACGGAAGATCCCGTAGTGTCCGTGCGTACGGAATGTTGCTCTGCGGCGTCCTGGTTTGATACGTGATGTTCATACGATTGGCGATCCCCGTTATTTAAGCTCGTGAGGCTATTTTTTTTATCACATGTCATATCCGTATCTCGAGCTGAGTCCAAACTTTTCAATCGTCTCCGCGGCTTCGTGTCTATACAATCATAATGAAGTTCATTTCTACCATTAACAAACTTTACTGAAGAACTATTAATTGATTGCGGTGGCGTTACTTTGGCATAGATGGGCTCAGTGAAGCTAAGTCGTGACGGTTTACTCGGGGAAATATTCCTTGGTTCATTGCTAGCTATATATTGCACTCCACAACTACTGTCTAGAAAATTATTGTTTGAAGGCCTTTGTAGCGTGAAGTATTCAGAATGCCTCTGAGGTAGATTTGAAATGTGATTTGGTTCGACTAAATTTCTTATCTTGATTCGACTCCTCGGAGCACGGATAGTTGCAAATCCGTCATGGATAGGCGAGCCAGTATAAATTGGTGATGTGGTTACCGCCATATCTGTTACAGTATACAACGCGGCTTGTTTAACTGTTCAGTTTTTAAATACAGACGAATCACATACTTTGGTGATCCACTAATATTATTATTCGTAATCATTATTTACACTATATATACGTATACTGAAGAGAAGTAATAAATTATTGTATTAATTATGTGTCCTTTACCGTTGAACTTGGTACTTACATGATTTTAAAAATAACGTAATAATAAAATCAACTCGCACACTTGATACGATTTAGTACTCCAAAGTACTTTAAGAATGCCTATATATAGAAATGATGCATAAAAAACACTCCCCATGAAAATTATTTTCGTCCCGAGTACCGATAGCATTATATTGCTCTCAATGAAAGCACTGATATTTTAGACTCACGCACTTGACGAAACACATTGCCGACTAGAACTATTTTAAAGTAGGTAATGGATAGTAAAAATGTTAATTTATAAATGTGGAAGCAGCGGTTTCAACTCATCCACATATATTCTACCGCTGGGCATAGGCCTCGGCGTACAATTTGAGGACCACAAAGAACCCAAAGTCATCGTGATCGAAGCACTAGTTTTATTATTGCACCGAATAAATCATAATATGTAATATCTACTTTCTATTCTGCACGCGCGCTCTTTTACCGGCCGTGTAAGTGGTTGTAATTATTTTTTATCTCCGAATCACTGTCGACGTTACTGCGTCGAGAGAGTTGTTTTTGCTTTGTTTCATTAAGAAGAGACCACACATCCTGTCCTTCTTATGACAATTGTCATAATATATTTTTATCAGTTTTGTTTTATAAAATTAAAGTAGTCAAACCATTTACATATAATGTATTTATTGATTTAAGTAAAGGCACACTAAGTGCACAAATTAACTATTCACTTTTATATGTTACATAGAAATGAAGCTTTTATATTATGTAGGTACCTAAATTACACGTTCTCACACTATTAAGTATTTCATTTAATAGTAAAATGTTATTTAATTTAAATGCTGTTTCATAAAAGTTCAGGTATCATTTAATTAATTTTGTGTGAAGTCCATTTTATCCTGTTTCTGCTTGACTTATACATATTAAGTCTTTGACCTCGATTATACCAAGATAGCATTTAGCTGGGACATATAAAGGAATACTTAGGGACAATAACATTAGTACGAGTTCATAAGTCTATGTCATGACTCACGTTACCTCTCAAGTATTTGAGTTTACTCATAAGTTTATTTTAGTAACTGCAAAACAGTTATTTGTGGTATAATCATATTTTATGTTGTAAGTCTTGGCTGCTACCCTTTGTATAGCATACGTGGACCCAGGTCTTCCAACGTCTATCATGCCGCTTCAGTGCAAATTTTTAGATATAGAGGTTAGTGGCCAAGTGTTTTAACTGCCTTTAATGCCTCGAATGTGGTTACCCAACGATAGTAACCGAACCTGCTGTTCTCTTGACCTACGAAGAAACGCTTGTAAAAATTTGCCACTAGCGGTCACCTACCGAGGTACCGATCGTGCCCGATGTTGCTCAACTTTACAGGTCGTTTCCAATATGCAGCCACGTCGGGCTTACGAGCGCTAATCATTATAGTGCACTTACTGCAATCTTGTAGCAATTTATTAAGCGATCGTCGAATTATTAGAAATATTAATATTTCTTAAGAATTCAAGCACGCATCATTTTACACTTGAAGCAAGATTAAATAAGCATTTTTTTAAATGCACAATTTTAATAATACTATTAGAACATTTCAATATGCATCTGATGTTGTATTCAAATTCTATAAATAAAATTATTTATAAGCGGTAACTTCGATGTTACGTTAAGAAATAACGTTGAATGCATTATTCATTTGCAATGGACAGACAAACAATGACAGTTGCCGTTTGTGTATGCATTGTTCGTAATGAATAATTCTAAGTTCCAGTTAAATTTACCTTAAGTGCGAAAAGCGGGGTTTAGTCGCGTGAAATCTTTTTCACAGTAATTTTATATGAATAAAAACGTAAAGTTAATCGGAATTTATCACTGTTGTATTGCAACTTCCAACATAATTATAACAAAAACCCATTTCCAATATTTGCCGTTGTCAATTTTAAAACCAGAAGTTTAACAGTCACCGACGTCTGTGTATTCGTATTGAATACGTCATGTCGTTATACGGGCTAACTCATAAATTATGTGTGGGCCCTAATAACCGTACGAAGACGGAGGGGAGATCCGGAGCAGACCTTCGACGGTCCTTCTGTTAAGGCAACCAATTGTCAAAGTGCTTTAACGATATTACATTGCACCAATCCTTTTCTTTGGTCACAAATATTGGCATAATATTTTCTTCTACGGTAAAGATATTTCGCTAAATTGCAATAACCAGTAATAATTAATCGATGTCGTCTTTTTTTAATCCCAGTGAAAATACATACATACTTCTACTGTTTGATGCCTTGTAACTGAACTAAAGAAATATTTTAACAAAAAAACAATGTAGGTATCAACAAAAATTGTTGCCCATGCACTTATTAATTACATGTAAGTTCATGTAAGTAGATACAGTACAAATTATAACCTACCAGATTAATTCAGGATTAGTATAAAAGAGTTAGACCAATATATTGATATATGTTTTTTAATCATATGTAAATCGAAAATTAAAGCAATTTTAAACACTATAAAATATAAAGTTTTGCGAAAATAATAAATAAGAACGTGTCTATAGGAGTCTCTTTAAATTTGTAATTACAAACAAATAAATGTGATTTAAAAATGAGAATCTGTTGTTACTGTTGTTGTAAGCCATCATACCCGTTGTCTTATCTGTGGTCGGTACTTTGGGAAGCCCTGGAATTTATGCGAGAGTGAGAGACATGCAATGTTTATATAACCATCCTGCTCCCTCCTGTACACGAATGTGCCTCAGTACCCGTATCAACGACCTGTATGTTAGCCTGAACAGAGGCCGTAATAACAACGAGTTCTGTAATATTTTAATTTCACGGTTATTTTGTAATTTTTCAATGGCCCATGAGCACGGGGTTAGTGTAAATAAACATTGTTAGAAACTACTCTACGTCACAAACAAAAGTATACTCCTAGAACTGAGCCTTTAAGAAAGACTCAAGAACGTCTTTATTCTTACTTATAAAATTTTGCTACAACATTGCAATGTTTCTTTGCTAACCTCATTATGGATCTAATGGATTTAGATCTCAGAGCTGGACATGAACAACCCTCTGAAAGTAATCAAATGGGACAAAGATTTTGCCAAATTAAAGAAACATAAGTAAAATGATCGTAACCTCGGTACGGTGTTTATTCGTGTCAGGGTGATCTATCGACTAATAGACTGCTTGATGTTTGATGAAGTAATAACAGTGTGACTGTCAACAGTTTGCCAAGAGCGATGCAACTAGAGAGATACCAAACGATACAGAATCCCAATAGGTCGAGAGGCCACGAGGCGCGAGGAACTTGTCTTCCACGAAACAGCTACTACGACCTTGTTTATCGTCTCACAAACAATAGTGCTGCATATTTGTTTATGACACATATGTTACGGTTCTTTGAATAGTGCTTTTAAGATTTTTTCTATCAACTCGCGTTCCGATTGGATGTGTATTGTGTTATTGTACTTTTTGTTCCGTATTGTTCACCGAAATTTATATTGCATACCCGCAGTGCCGTTACTTTCTAGCTAACTAGTCTACCCAACCGTATTGTGTCCAATAATATGCACATGTATTTCATGGTGTAGGTGCGGTCACTAATGTTTGTAAATAATATTAACTGCCATTCGTAAAAAGTCCTAAACAATTTCATGTTGGAGAAGACGAACCGCTCTTTGAGTTCACCCACAACCTACTTGAAGATCATAATGAAGTTCAGTGAAAATGCAATAATTTATAACGCTTATGGAGGCAAACTGTTATTAAAAAAATCGCTATCAAATAAAATTTTGTTCTATATTTAAATTTGGAAAATACTAAATGAAAATTGATAGGCCTTATTAAATTAATATTGGTCAAGGTTACTTGCAACATTTGACTGGTC
The DNA here is from genome assembly GCA_018245935.1 of Agara belti belti. Classification (NCBI taxonomy): domain Eukaryota; kingdom Metazoa; phylum Arthropoda; class Insecta; order Lepidoptera; family Hesperiidae; genus Agara; species Agara belti. Next base: position 10,102 of record DWEM01000294.1, read on the forward strand.
GCTAATATGAGACGACCTTGCGATAATAAGAGCCTTCACGGTTTGGAATCGCAGTCAAATTGTATTGACAAGTGATACTACTGTTAATTGATACATAAAGGACAGGAAACTCGCGGTCCATTTAATTCGAATACTTGACTTGTATTATTTTTGGTAAGAAAGAATATTTGTATTTTACTGTAAACGACTAATAATAATACTAAAGAACTCTAAAAATGAACTAATTGGTCGAAGGAAAAGGTGCTGACAAGCTGTCGCGCCAATTAGGGAAGTATCAAGTCCTGTTGAAAAGACGACTGTACCTAATGTACACGGGACGAGATGACAAAACCACATGTTGATTGTACAATGTTTATATTTAGTGAGTCTTTTATACCATACGCAAGATTTCAATTAATAATCTATTCTGTTAAGTGTTTACTACGCTCTTGCTATGGAATATGTTACGAGTAACATATTTATATCTACTCGACTATGTCCTACTCGAGAATATCCTAAGCTGTATATCAAAGGACATGCACTAATGACATTTACAGAGACTATTGTGTAACATCTAGTGTTGGTCTACTACATTTGGTGCTTGTAAAAATTTAAACCAGAATTCAGTGCCTATACGTCTAAACATTTGTCCCCTTGCTGCAACACTAATGTATTTTTTAATTTTAGTTTATAAAAAGACTTTCGTTTCGTATTTAGCATAATTTAAACAATTTTAATTTAATAATAAATATTTGACCAAAATAGTAATGTTTTGAATAGATGATTGAAAAAAAAACCATTGAATTTTGAGCACAGAACAATTCACGTAGCGCTGTTTTCTTAGAAAAAGCCAAAACTTGTACAAGTGGCATATTATCATTCACGAGTATATGGCCACTCTGATTAGAAAGTAGTTAACACGTTTTATGCAACATACATTTGTATACGCTCACTTTATTCGTTTTGTTGCTAACACACTCAAATGCTAGGCGGCGGTAAAAAGTTTCTTTTAAACGGAAAGTACGGTCACACGCGCGTTTGCAAGCTTTATGCTATTCTTTATGTTGTCTTAAATAAATTATTTTTTACTTATTGTAATTTTAAAGGGTCTTGGTTTATGTTAAAACTTACGACACGATAAAACGCGACATATGCTAGCGCAATATATATTTTTTATTACACTTTTACATTCTCTTTATAGAGTCAATATGGACAAAAAGTCGCACAATCTACATATGAATTCTCCATAATATATTGCTGGTAACCCAGAATCACGTCTAAAATAAAATAAATATCGCATAAAAATATCTACCACGCATTTTGATACGGAGACGATAAAACAAATAAATCAATCGTTTAAACAGATAACCGTTGAGAATTCATTCATTGAATTTCGAGCCGCGAAACTCGTATGAAAATTTAAATAATTTATCATTATATACGCTACGCACACATTCCATCGATTGCGAATAATTCTTTGCGAATAAAATAAGACGCAAAAAGGATAATGATGATCTAATTGGAAAGACATGAAGATCACACGTGTTTTATAGGAGGACGGATGTATATAATATAAAAATAGCAACTTCGTAATACACTTTGTTGGAATCTTTACTTGCTTTAAATGGGACGTCATTGTTAAAGCAGGTAATGTGTATTAAAATAATTCTAATAGCTAAATTACTTTTAAGTTTAAATTAAACGTTATTATCGGTAAATAACAAAGATACCAAACACCAGCAGTAAATTTTAATAAAATTGGTATTGTTGTTTCTGTTATTTTAATACAAAAATTATAAATATGTGCCAATCTATAATACTTAGAGTTTGTTAGGCTCATGGTATAGGAAATTAAGTAATGCTGTAAAATATTCGTCTTATAAAGGCGTTGCAAGGGTATAAAAATGCACAGCATTCGCGAAAGTAAATGGCTCAACAAACTCGGGCCACGTCTGATCCCCGCGCATCTGTCGTGCACATGGCCCGTACGGCAAAGCGCACTTCATGGGATATTCGATATGAAGGAGAGGTGAACACACACACTGCGTCATGTGGTACAGTTTATGAATTATAAATTCGGTCAAGGAGCACAGTTTTATGGCACTTTTACAACATATTACACAACAAACACGGTAGACGTGCAGTTGTCTCCGCAAAGAATAGTTAAAATCACATACTAAATGTCAGTGTCCAACAATTTATAGTGGTAGGTACCGAATTCGGGTAACCAATGAACGTTATCATGTCACCTATGAACATAAATATTCGATTTCAATACATTATGGACGCCGTGGCTATTCAACCGAAATCCTAGCGAGCCGGAACGGGTTATTGGGCATTAATATTGTGGGTATTGCAAAGCAAATTATCCGTTGTATGGCATAAGAATAAATTTTGCAGACGTAACTCATAAACAAGCTTGTAATCCGCATGGGTCGGGCATTGTTCAACGAGACCGTCCGACCTATGCGACGCACTACATTGGTATACGCAGTGTAAGGGCAACCATGCGACCTCCAACCTCTGTCTCTATTGTCATGCTAATTCGCAAGTAAGTAATCAACCGAGACGGATTAATACATAATGCATAGGATAGAATTACTTCTATTAGTACAATCGGTAATTTAGATATCCTAAATCATTCATTATAAATAACTTATAAGCGATACACAGATAGGAACTGTGGAGTAGGCAGATATGTACCTACATATCGTAAATCCGTAATTTTATTCCTGCAGCTCAGAAATATTTGTTTTATACGTAATATTAAAGTTTAAATGACTTTTATTAAGAAATCATAGTATCAATCTTAGGAATGTTGAAAAATGTAATTGCCCTGATACAGTATATTTTACCCGACGTGACGTAATCACCAAACATCGTATTAATCCTTATCACATATACTTGTATTTCAAAGCTGATAGAACAAATATTGCAATTAAGATATGTTAAACAAATCGAGTACAACAAACTAACATCGGTCGTGTGCTGACGTCGTTCCTCGTATCTGTTTTTCAGTTGACTCAAGACCACCTCACGTGTGTAAACATGTCAAAGCTAAATAATAACCACTCGACGATTTGATCCCAGCTTATACTCTTACGTAATTATGCGAGTAGGTGCTACCGACTTCCTGGCTAGATAGAGAGTGATCCTGCCTTGTGCAGCTTCCTTCCCGCTTCGTCTCAAGCGGGATGATATAATGAGTAAGCCACTCAGGACATCCGTACCTACATCGCGTGTTTACTCCTAAACCAGTTGAGCTAACACAAAAGGACTTTCTGGGAAGTACCATTGTGTTAAGAGTTCCCCGTACCGGTTTTGAACAGTTGCATTATTGTAACCTGTTGCTATTGACCGCTAAGTTAAATAAAAAGCGGTAGGCGATTGGGCTAACCAAAAACTACTTAAAGACGTTTTTAAATTCCAATGTCCTTTTAATTGCAAACGAAAATAATTATACACGAAGTATCACTAATGCCAGTAGGTAACTTTACCCTTAATCTAATGTATATCACATCACAATCATACTTTACGACATCATGTGGAATAAGTACCAAACTAAAAGTATTCCTAGCTATCAATTCAAGTAGATATATTTTCCTTGAAACACAATGAAACAACATGTGCAAGCATAATTATATCACGTGACTATGAACTATATCTTGTTATAGATGTCATTATAATAGTTACTGTGGTTATAAGAAAATTAAATTGCCGTTGATATTCAAAATTGTTTCAAGTGGGACAAGTTCAAGTAGGTATGAATGACTGATACATACATAGTACCTACGAGTGTCACGGAAAATGTCAGCTCAAAGATGTCCATCGTAAAAAACCGAATTACTCCTGCGAAGGTCGTTGGCATGACGCAATAGTGGTTGGACGTGTTCTGTACGTGTACGGTACAATCATTGATAAATCCTCGAGGGGCAGAACGGTCAAGAGTACTCGATTATGTAACTGGGACTTCAGAACCTATTTATAACGCTCATTTGAGATGTAGCTGTATCCAATTATGAAATGTAAGGTGCTTAATTTCATGCCATTCGTAACCACCATCATATCTACAGAGAAGTGGCTTTCCGCTTAATATTGTGAATCAACTTTAATCGCATGCAAATTTAACAATACCGTGCAGAAAACGGAAGAACAGCTGAACATACTCTTTACTAAAATTGTTATAGAACAGAAAATATATTGATGAAATAATCGTTCATATTACTAAAAATTGTTTCTATTAATCACTATGAAAATAAATTGCTCTTGACAGTAAACGAATTGGTCTCGGTTAATAGCATCAAAAATAAATATTCAATTTATATTATTGCTTAAATGAAAATGTTGTTTGAAAATATTTCCGAAGTTCTATTTGACGTCAGCCATATTCAGACACATTTGTATTGTTAACTGAGAACTAGGTTTGAATGTTTCGTGTATTTATTTACCGCACTTACTTACGCATAATACAAAAAAAAATAAAGCTAGAAATAAACGGATATCGTGCTTTTTGCTGGGCCAATCCTGGACAGACAATTCTACTACGTCTAGCATATTCTAGTAAGTGTCGCGGTGGTAGTAAACTGATTTTTTTTCTTATGGTGCGACATACGTAGAACCTTTTCTTAGCCCGCAAGCGGGAAAGTCAACAACTTCTCTGCAACCCATTAAATCCCGTTTCATTACACAGATATTTTCTGCAATTTGTTGCTAGTTAAAACTTTCTTATAGTGACTAGTTACTTACTAGTTTTCATTAAATTTCAACTCAGCCTTCCAATTCCAAAATTAAATTGCGATGTCTGTAAGATACCGATTGCACACCGTGAAGGAGATTTCATTCATACTCGTTAAAGTAGCCGATTAAGTATCTCCGACCAAACTGATTGCAATTCCCGATCAACGTCATTTATTAACACAAAAGTATATAATAAATGTCAGTAGATACAACCGCAACAACGATTTAATGGCAATAAACAATTTGTAAGCAACATAGTTACGAATTGTTATTGCCTAGTTGAATAACTGGGATTTATGTCACTCGGTAAAATTGTTACGATTAATATTTAAAGTAGATTTGTTACAAGAGACTACATATATTAAAATACAGAGGGTAATATATTATTTGATTTTAATCGCATTTATCACAGACAAAATAACATAATTTTCAAAAGCGTGTCGCAGGTAGATACTCGAAATGACACTAAATTACGGCATTTCGTAGTGTTTAGTTTTGTGTTGATGAACAAACAGTAATATCCAATTTTTCAGTTTAAGCTGTGTTACTAGCATCATCTGATAATTTATATGTAAAATAATTGAATATTTAGAACTTTACAACAACTTTGTATAACAAACATCAATGTCGTTTTAGCTGTTTTTGGAATTAGTTGGGACGAACATACTGTCAGCAAAAATTCGATAAGATGTGTTTGAGATTATGTAAGAAATAATAGACACTTCCATAATGTTTCCATCTTCTATAGATACTCTAAATTTCTTCTTTGTTCTAAACTTTTTAACGATCTTTGTAATTACATATTTCATTTTAATTTTTTTCAGTTAATCCGAGCGCAGGTATTAGCTATATGGAACACTAAGGACCACATTTCGAACACTATGTTTCGAACACTATGTTTCGAAATGTGGTCGTGAAACCCGCAAGAGAGAGCGAACTTTAAGTGAATTAATTATAAGTAACTTAAAAACTATTAATTAGGCAAAAGGTGTTCAGCGAATCATAATAATTATAGAACTGAGAGAGAATTAACGTTAATATTATAAAAGAAACATTTATTCGTTACATTTAAATGAATCTCTCATTGTTAATATCTAGTAACATTTCATTTATTTTCATTGCTTATAACATTGTACAAATAGATCCGTTATACTTAATTCTTGTATAGCTGTTTCATGACAGTTCAATGCAACTATAATTTTCGAATTGCTGGTTATTTATAATACCTAAGAATTATAACATGTCAAAAAAATTCTTTCCTACAAATGCCTCGTTACGCAACTTAAGTTCGTAACACCCACTGATGAAGGATGGACTTGATTAAGTATCAATTAAATTTCATATCCGAGTTCCTTCCTGTTCACAGGTTCAAGTGAGTCCGTTTCCGACCCATCACTTACTCGATTGTTTTTAACGAGCTTCCTTCGAATTGCAATTTGGTTATTTTAACAAGTAGATTATATTAAAACGTACATATGTCATTCACTTATTTCATTTACATTACAACATTTACGTAATTCAACTAACAGAACGAAATTATAATTGAAACTGAAAGCAGGAAACGTAATTTCGTACGTATAAAATACTGTATATCCCGGTTTTACACCCCTCTTCTTTATCGCTACATGTGCCAGCCATGAAAACACTGACAAATGAACTTTAAAATATTTTAAACACATTTTACGAGTTCGTTGTCTTTGTTCTATAAACAACCGTGCACTGTTTTTTGTACGAACCAAAAAAGGGATTAACTTTAAAAGGTTTCTATTAGCGTAACGATCGTAAAGAAAGTACCCAGGTATTGGAGTACTTAACCTTCATAGATGCTAACCGATAATGTATCGAATATAAAGAACAAATAATCGAAAATTAACAAATGTACATTATACTATTTAATTCTTTTGGTTATCATTTATTTACTTTATTATAGGAGGTAACAATATTTAATGTCTCAAAAATGTGTTGGTTACAATGTTTCCATTGATATACACACGTTGCGTCTCACGATGTAAAATATCAAGGTAAAGACTACAGATAGTCTGTTCTATCATCCAGTAGCTGGTTGGGAGACTTACACGTAACACCATGATAATTATTAAATCCTAAATTACCCAATATTTTTTAAACTTTGATTATATCTGTCCACAAAACGTTTGGCAGGAATTTGGCACGTCAAAATTGGACAAAAAATTGAAATAGATTGCTACAGAGTGCACTAGGATAAGGATATTAATACTTCATTAGGAATCCCTAATTCGTAATGAAATGGCTTGTAATTACATTTTACATCACTATCAATGAATAAGAATGGTAAACAATTAACACGCTATAACAACATGCAAAATAGTAATATAGGTAGGTATGTAGTGCATCGTTTATGAATATGAGCTAAATTTACTAGGCCATTTAGCTTATTGAACGAATATATAAAGCAGGGGCGCTAGAGATCTGTGGCCCGTCTCCGTACGAATTAACCTCAATTGAGTCTCCCGAGGAGGCGCTTCGCTGATTGAACGCTATATTCAAACTGCTACTAAATGCTCGCATCTTCCGCTTATTTATATTGTATACATATTCTCCGTGTTATATTCTTGTTTAATTATAACGTGTATAATATTACTTCAACTTGAATTAATATCACTTAACCGATTGTGTAAGAATTTTTTTTGAGTAGTTAAAATGCCAATATTATTAACAACATTTGGATATATGTATTCATATTGTTACTAAGAGACAAACATAAAGAGCAGTCGATGGAAAGAAAAGATAACGCAATAGTAAGGAGTGTCCTATAATGAATATTTTACACGATAAGGATAAAAACTAGCGTCGTTTCGTAGGTATTCAGATTCTTTATCATTCGAGTTATGTGATAAGAGTAGACCATAATTTACAAAATTAAAACGATAGCGTTATAACGGGCCTAACAATTCTTTCAAACTGCACAAGTAAAGGTTTTGTAAGATCCGAAGCGCAAATGAACCGTGGCTAATATAAGGGCCCTACGCAACGAATGGAACATGCGGTTTAGTAGAAAGAGGTCATCAGTAGCCCTCAGTGGTATCGAAAAGTTATTCCTATTACACTTTCACGAAAGTGTATATCATTCCATTAAACAGAACGACTATATTTGTATAGAATTACTTAGTTTGAGATGGATTACGTCTAATTACACAGGGTCGATGGTAAAGCTTGCCGCAGAGTTACGCAAATAGGACAAGAGCCGTAGTCGTTCCTGCGGTGATAACTGGTACACTACAACCACAAGTAAACAGTAACCGTTGATTTACAATGTCTATAAATGTCTAGCGAGATTAAAAAGTTAGATACAACACTTTAACCTTCGACAAACAACGACAAAAGGTCGCCTTTAAAGGAAACTAAGAATAAATATATGCAGTGACGTTATCGTTTGACGCTTGATCTAAGAATAATCTCCTTTAAAAAAAATTGACTCCATATCACCTATAGCAGTTGATTAACTGAATTATTAACGTTAAGCCAGGCGAAGTATACATTCGATCATAATTAGGCATCATTGATGCAGATAGATACAATTGATATAACGTGGAAATGTAGTAAAAATTTATCCAGCAAGAAATGTTGTTACTATAAAACACATCAAAAGAGCAAAACAAGCGACGATCAAACATATGACCCCAAATAAAACCAGATACACTCGTAAACACTTTTTAGTAGACTTGCTTTTGATGTTTACTTTTAGAATTAGTCCATCTTCTCAGTTTTTGCGAATTGTTTACTATCATATATTCGAAATGTTGACTCAATCAAACTTTACCTGTAGTTGGTTATCGATATTTTTGGTATAAAAAAATTTCCTATCATTGTAGAAATATAAATAATAATCATGACTGGAACAAAATTGGGGTGATTTTTAATATTTGAGAAACTGGTGAACTTATTAAACAATACTTATGACATGTCTGACTAGTTATTCTAAAAAGCCGCCTTCCCTTACTCAACAATATATGCTGCACAATAAGAGAGATTGAACAAGGTCCGGGACTACAGAATGGACTACAGGACTCTTGTACTCGTAAAAAAGGGGAATGGGTACCTGCTCCTTATAGTAAGGAAACAATAGTTTTGTGTTAGACATTCAATGCTAAAATTTAAACTTTTTCATCACCTGTTACATACGTACTTATTTCCCTATGAAACGTTTACGATTTTTTTGGCTAGAAAATGTAACTGTCAAATGGCAGATTAAATGAAGAATATGATGCGCTAGTGTATCGAAATTAATAAATCGTAACATCGCTGCAGTATCAAAGAAACAGCAACATTATTATCAGACATAATGTTCTTGAACTTCAACATTGTTTTCATAAAAAGTTGAAGCTAGCTAATAACGAGTCGCATATTTCTAAGCAACAAACAGCAAACGTAATCAAACATGTTGTGCTCCTATGAAGCTCAGAAGAGAATAATATGTATAACAACGCTTCATAAACAGTAAGTACCAAGTATTGCTTGTAACTATGAGGACACATAATTTCACTGACACTAGAACAAGTCACATTTATCACAATTGAATTCACTACAAACAGTTTAAGAGTTTGTTTATTATTAGCGTAGAAACGCGCACGAAATGTACGAGCGACGCGCGTGCGTCCGCCTTGCGTCGTGTTTCAATACATACTGTACTGCATAACCATACTGGTCCCGATGATGTAGTGGACGATAGTGAACGACTACATTACGTACTGACTCACGGAACCCGATGCTACCCGGACCGATCGCTAATCGAGGCGAAACGGTCTATTGATTTCATAGGAATTGGATAGTTTTGGGGTGTCAGTTGATATTGTTGCTCATTGAACTCTGGAACCAATTTATAAACGGTCATTCAGTTGTACAGAGAAATCGAGTATTGAATACTGAATTGATTGATTGTATGCGCGCAATGTACAATAGTTCAATTATATCAGCAATTATTGTCGATAAAAAAACTCTGAATAATCAATATGGTTGAATTAACAATAACGACGATACCGAGCGGTATAAAAGGCGGGTCGCGGACATTATCGTACATGAGACACTTGTTGCGCAAGTGCGGCAGGCACTTTTAGAGGATTTATGGGCCACGGGTTCGTGTTACATTTGATAACGTCTCTGCGCACACGCGGCACTAACAGACCACGACCAACTTTTTGTTTGTGCACCGCAAACACAACACGTTATTAAAGACACAAAACAAAGTAGGCTATCGCACTTTTACAACTCGCGGCTAAAGTATGACAATAGGCGGTTTAAAAAAACGCGAACAATTATGAACAAGCAACGTGTAGCCTTAGTTATAAAGTGTCCTAAACCAGAGCAAACGTGAACTTTTAGATCGGATGTGCCTGGTGGAAGGGCCACTTAAGCTATTGATGCCGTGAATCATCGGTAGTACGAATATATTATGTATTGTGTTGAAGGTAATACTTAATAAAACATGAGAAGCAATGAAGTCAGTTCCCGCAATACAGTCTGGCTAACAGTGTTCCTTTGTTACTGTTGGAATAGTGCCAGCATTTGATTGCAATGGTAAACATAGCCAAATACTGTTGTAAAATCTCTATGTAAAGCTTGCTGTTTACCATTTAAAACTAGGCTGTTCTAAGCCTGAAAATGTAACAAATACAGTTTATTGAATATGAATACAAGTTTAGGATGAGAACTTAAATATAAACAAAGCAATTTGGTTTAAGATGTTGTCGTATAACAGAACAGAATGGAATGATTATTGAATTTTTACTAACCGTCAATAATTTCGTACTATAGTAAAAGTACAGTAGGTACAGGAAAAATGATGTGGCAATGTTTGCGGAAGACTTAGGCTGAATTGGTAATGATGACGATATTCTATCTATAGTTAGCTTAACAAAACATTTTAGGTATATGATATTTCTATTTTCTAGAAAACTTTGCGGTGAACTTTTAAGCGTGCAGGATTCCTTATGATACTTTCCTTCATCGGAATAGCCTGTGATATTCAATTTTAAAAACGAACATTATTTCGTAAACCTACTGGAGTGTATCATCGTTTAGAATTCCCGGCCCCACAGAAAATGGTACAATTCTAACACATTGATCT
>DWEM01000295.1:0-20913 GCA_018245935.1 Agara belti belti
GGCCTTACTGCGTTTGACTGTTCGTACCATCTGATTGCAACGATTTCTAGCCTTAAAAGTATTTCTTAAAGTCACTCAATTGTCATTGCTACGTTTTCCCTTAAATTTATAAAAACCTCGTTTCCTCTTTACTATAATAATTTACATTTTCCGTGTTATCGACGGAGCATAAGAGTACTTCAGTGTTCCTTATGTAGTGAAGCATAAGTCTCATAAATACCTACCTACATATTATAGTTTTCGGGGTGTTTGTCGTCGATCGCAAAGGCTTCTAGCATAGATGTGATGACCATATTAGAGACATCCGTTTTGAGCTTATCATAGAATATAATTGCATAACGAAGCAACTGAACCAAAGCTGGCCTATGCGTAAATGGCTTAAGTTTACACGAGGCATATAGGTAACTACAAGTTGGTTAAAAGCTAGGAAATTGTAATTTCAAAGTGCATTACTTATATCAATTTAAATAATTCATTTTATCGATTGTCATTTATATCAACCATTCAGTATTTACTAAAATCACGATCTTTACCTATTTAAAAGTAAAAAATCATTGTATTGATATTTAAACGTCGTCATTGGAATAGGTACTTTAAGTCACACATGTACTTTATGTCACATTTTGTTATACTTTTTTAGACTTTATTTAACTTTATTTTGGATGATTACAAAAGGAAATATTACTATACCATTCTCCTTTATGTGCGAAATACCTACTCTGTCATCAAGCATAATATTTGTATTGTTACGTTTTTATAAATAATTTCCTTCATGTTGAAAAGTCATAACATTTAGGTATCTATACTTCATAATAATTGATATAATGTTTTATGACAAAATAATTTGGTACTATCTACCTTGACATCTACTAACTTAAATGATAAAGTCTTTAAAAACAGTTATATTATATACATAATACTATCGCTATAAAACACAAGTAGTCCTGTAACAAGGTATTGATATGATCAGTTTTGTTGGATTTTTGTAGCGCATCTGCAACGCAGTTGACGAGAAAGTGCGCCTCTTCCAATCTCTAGTCTTTCAATTCTTATTTAATCAAGTCGCAAATCACTGAAGTGTTTAATTTTTACTTCATTTAGTTTTCTAAATGATAATTGGCTAATTCACCGATGTATATAGATTTACGTATATCAACCGTTAACTTATAAAATATACTTATAAGGACTTCGGTAACATTATTAATTTTTAATCAGTAGCTTTTCTTTGTTGAATATAAGTCGTTAGAATTATATAAATGTCGTTTCTCAATTTTCACGACTCCCATCGAAGTTACAAAATTTCGCAAGCTTAACCCCTTATTGCCCTTACTTGCGACTTGTTGTCAAATATGTTGCCAAACAAGTCGCATTTCTGTTTTGTCGCAAGCACGAGGCTTAGTACGTGCCTTAAAGCCGAACAATGGGGAAGGATATGCACCTACCTACGCATTGCTATGAGCAATGGTGACGAGTCTTGCATAGTGGTCGCCTGGCTTTTCTAGATTTGAGAGTATCTTAGAAACAATAGATATTCTGTTCGTATCTATTTAGAAGAATCATGATTACAACCAATCCTTCATTTGTTTGTGAAGCAATTGTTTTTAATACTTTATACTAATTTCAAATTCAGTGAAAGGCAAGGATATACCTACCTTCGTACATGGAGACTACTGACAATGAAATATAGTACAAGGCCGAATGACCTTGTAGTTTGCCCGAACTTAGTATTTAATAAATATTTGTTTATGGCGTACTTTATTTAAAACTAGGCAAAGGTAACCCGTAAGTTACACTGGTTATTGTCAAATTAAATAGTGTAAGGTTATTTTATCTGTATAGGTATACTTTGACCTTAAGGTTCCAATACATAAACAGATAATTGAAATAACATAATATTTTTCATGCTATTACGGCATGATCGTATATATTTTACCTACTCCTATAACATTTTTTGCATAAATTACATGTACTTACATGGTTTCCTAAATGACGTAAATAATTACACACTATAAATGACAGAAAACATGTAGTAGATTTCATTAGCGATGAGAGTACATACATATGTATGGATCGCGACTGCGCCCGGTAATGCTAAACATTACAGATTATTTTCTATCTGCAGCTGAATCAGGGATACGAGCGCTACCACTACATGGATATATTGAATGAATAGTTTTATTGTCGAGTCTCTGTTGTTCACTATATACATTACATCATTGCTTAATTTTTAAGATACAATTTAGAAAACCGATAAAATGAGGACATATTAAATATGTACCAAATTTAATTTTCGTAACTCAAATTTCTCTAAAGGCTATAAACTTCAGTTGTTTAAGTTTGCTTAAATAAGTTATAAACGTTTTTTATCCATTATTTTGCGCGGCTATTCATTAAACGAAGGTAACTTGGCTCGGAATAAGCGAAGTCAATTTCGGCGAGCAGGCGACGTAGAAGATTTACCGCAAAGCAAGCATAGTAACATGAACGTGCGAAGCGTAGATAGCTTGTGGATATGTGTAAAGGCGTTCTAGGAAGCCCCTTAATGCGGAGACAGCTCCGTTGGGACGCTATTGATCGTCATCCGTCGTCAGTGGCCGAGGCGCCCCTATTGATTCGCCGCAATCTGCATGATAACCCGCGCCTGGCTTCTACTCGCTACAACATTAAATTAGAATACACTTATCAATAATCGCTTTACGTTGCCTTGATCACGACGTCGATGACGAGTATTATTCATTACTTACCATAATACTTATATTGTTTAACAAAAAAAATTAAACTCAACATAATTTTTGTTCGGAGAAAAACGATGTTTATGTGACCTTTATAAATAAAAAGTACACGTTATTAAAAACAACATAACATATGCCTTTAATGAATATTTTTTATTGGACGTAGCAGTAAGCATTATAAACTGAATTCCTAAACACATAAACGTGATTATACATAGATACATGAATTAATTAATGAATTAATGTATTCATGACAATCACGTGAAATTAAATGCAAGTACATACCTATAAAAATATTTAAAGTTTACTTATTGATTCATTATATATAAAGATATGTATATAATGAAATGAAATGATTCTCCATTCATTTTTACGACTACTTATTATATATTTATTATTATTATTATACCATCACGCCAGGTCCCTAGCAGGGTAGGCAGAAAACACCGAGTGCCAAATATCTCTGACTTTACAAACCTGACGTTCTTTATTTATTAAAATTTATTAAATTAGTTAAATGTGTAGTTCAAAGAGATTATCAAATTCTTATCAACTTTTCTAGTTTTCTACAATCTGTTACTAATAGTTACCAAATAATTTCATTAGACTATCAATATTTGAATTGCACGAGAAATGTATAATTGCTGTTAGAGGTTGGTCCACGAAAAGTTTGGCGCGATGTCCGAATTCAGAAGGAAGTATTGTTGTACGACAGTCAATACAGTCATAGTCCCTACTTTTACTTCATAATCTAACGTAATTTCAATAATAATTCCATTATGAAGATATTCGGCGCTTTAAAATACAGTACTATATGGCGATAAAAATAGTTTGTAAACAGTTTATAAAAAAAAGCGTAGTGCTGTATAGCATTTATAAGCAGCAAACATAATACTTGTAAAATAGACGACCACATATCTCCGAACGGACAATACATTAATGAGCTAACATAATTGCTAGTAGATAGGTAACAAGAGAATCAATAGAAATGTTATTGATCAGGCGGGAGTGAAGCTGTAAGCGAACTCGTATTTGTCAGAGTACAGTCAGCATTGTTAACACATCCACTACAGCTATTTCGTATAAAGTATTATTTGCTTTAATATTATGAAACAAAATCGTCTCGTCTTTTTCTTTTTAACATTTTACTGAATTGTCGCAATTATTAAATTTCATAATGTTTGGAGTGAATAATAAGAATTATAAATAGTGAGTTATTAACACGTAGAGGTACTTTTGACAAAGTACGTTGTTTTACTATACACGGCTATATTAAACTGAGGATCATGTTAACACTAAAAAATAACTGGGCATAGGTAACGTACTGTAACAATCCGACAACTTGCAGTAGGTACTTATTTATCTGTAACAGTATTTACTTATAGGTACAGATAATATATTGTACCTATAAGTTTAAGTGAGTTACAAACCAGAGATATATTTGTATAAAATTGTATATATTTCATTTGCTATTAATGTATGATGAATAGAGCAAAGATGACCTAATTCTATATTGTTTCAGAAATTTTACTAAGAATGCTATGTTAAAAATTTTATGTAATTAGATAAATATGAAAGTTTAGTTTTATATAGATTCATTGCGATAAACATAGCTTAAATAGAAATAAACACAATTGTCTATAATGTACATAAAAGGTTTTGTCGATGTTTAATGAAACTATATCGTGTGGTAGTCTTTACCTGATTATAAATGTGACTAAATAATAATTGCTATTGAGGTCTGGTTGGCGAAGGAAGTTAGGGTGGTGTGTGTGGTGTGACGTTGTTTCAATGTGGGTCACTGTCGCCGCCTACGCGCAATTCGATAAAACTTTGCAAGTATTCGCCACCAGGTTACTACGCATAAAGCGCGATTGGATGAAATAGCCGGAGTCGTTATCAGATATTCGTACTTAATGTTCCTAATAAATCACCGCCAGCTATGATCTCGGTTATTCTAATGAAGACGGTATACCCTAACGCCGTACCTACTCCATACGATATACATATTAATTAAATCATAATAATATACATATTGAAATTGTTTAAATTTATTATATTTTACATTATTTAAATTTTATGATATTAATTACTGCTAGAAGTACCCCTTCACCCCTCAGTGTAAAGAGTTTTGATAAGTTTAAAATATTTCAAATATATTATTATCAGAGTGTTACAGTATAATCATTAAGAGGTAAGGTTTTATATAGCGAAAGAGGGAAAGTGTGTACTAATGAATAGTGCAAAGTATTGATCAATTGTTTTACCATGGTTCTAAATATAAAATTTCGTGGAGGAAGACAAAGTTCGCGCGCAATACGGGCGCGGGCAGGTAGTGCGGGCGCGGGCACGCGGCGGCGGCGTATCGATTCCGCGGCGCCTTCAGTCGGCGTCCGTCGAGCGCCGCGCTGCGCCGAGCCGCCGGCGAGCGGGCGTCGCCCCTCCCGCGGCCCCCGCCCTTCCGCCGCCCTCTTCGTCCATCGAATCTCGACGTCGCCGGCAAACTCGAACGACCTCTTTTCGCTAACTAACGTCGCTCCTGCGTCCGTTTCCCGCCGCGAAACTGCGTTCGATTTACGCGGACAATCCTAAGCTTCCGAACTTGTAACACGTTCAAAAGTTGTTTCGAATTATAGGGGATTTGTTCAAATTAGGAGCTTTTATTAAAACGGAATCATTGGGTATTATCGAGTTTAGAGTATTATTGATATGTTCTTGCAGTAGCGGAGGGTGAGGTAGTGGGTAGAAGGTAGTAAGGTAGTGCGAGTGCAATGTGGGCGCGTGTGGGCGGTTACGGGCGAGCATGGCCGGATGCGTTGCCGGCTGCGTAAGCGCGGGCGGGTATGGATTGCTGCAAGTACGGGGAGTACCGCGGGGCGGCGCACGCGCAGTACGGCGCCGGCGCGAGCGCGAGTTGGGACGGCTACGGCTATGCGCCGCTACCCTACCCGCCGTACGCGCACGCTTACTACGCGCCGCCCGCGCAAGACCCTTACGCGCGATACTATCGTTATGACTATCCTACGCACCACGTTCATCACGCTGACCATGCCATGCCCATGGGTTGGTATTGCTCAATTATTATTACATACAAATATGTATCTACCTCAGCTAACATTTAATTCTTTGTTCATTACTGAACCTATGTTATATACCTATACTCGGACTATATATCTTTACTCTCTTTTATAAGTAGTTATATATAGAAATATTTATGTAGTGTATAGTATTGCAATAATTACATATTCTTGTATATAAATACAACATTTCTTTAAGTTAAGAATGAAAATGCCTAGTTACAATTGTTTTAAAATTAGACAATTGTTATTAAATATAGTTATATTAATCAATAGCGCAAATTTAAAATTTTGTTTTCAATTATCGGTTTGTAGTAGATTGTTATAATAATAATAACTTGTAATAATTTAGTTACAATCCCGTACATAATTCATTTACGTGCCCACATCTGTATTTTGTTAATTATTATACATATTATTTATCTATAAACGGTAATCGAGTGACTTATGTAAGCATATATCTACGCGGTATTTAGTTTGCGATATTCGTTTCTTAATTAGGTAACTTTTCTATTTGTCTATTTGAAACAATATTGTATATCATCTTGTGTAATATACTTAATTTCATGAAAGTGCCATAACTATAACGAAGTAGTACAAACTCAATTACAAAAAGGAGTGGAAGGACTCGTTACGGTAGAAATGCATCAATAATTGTCCCTGTCGTAACATGCACTAATTCCTTGAACTAATTGAATTACTAACATGGTTGTGCGCTGCGGGTATTCATAGGTGTATTACAGTTTAGTTGTTTAAAATATGTAAGCGATGTTGGTGTTTGTTTACTAATACGAGGAGATCGGAATCCGCACGCGTGGCGCGACATTCTGAACAATGAAGAACGAAGTAAGAATTAATGTTTACGTTTGGGCGGATTTCTCGACGTCTACGTCACGTGTCGATGTCGGTGGGGTGGGGAGAGCGGGGTGGCGCGCTACAGGTGGTCCGTGCCCGCGCCGTCGAATTGATCGTCCGCACAGCGCACAGCCACTCACCATATTGACCGGCGTGCTGATGCCCGCGTCGCCTCTCCCTCTAAACTTTATCCATGCTGCGTCGCTACGTATACAGGACGGAGTTTTCACTTTTCCACTTACTGTATATTAGTATTAGTAAGGCGAGACGCTGAAGACGTATAGTAGGAGGCACACCCTTCTTGATAACTTAAAGCGATCAAATGATTAAATAAATATGATATGAAAATTTCTGTAATATGTTAGCGCAAATATTTTTTTTTCCCTAAGTTCACAACTGGGCATAGAGTGGGTATAGGTACTTATTGTACCCATACAAAGAGATAGATATTGAAGGTTTCGTTTAGTTTTTTTATTATACCTACCTATATTTATTCATGCAAAATAAGGAAGCGACGATAAAGAAGTACTTAAACGTAAAATGAAGAAAAATAATCAGTCAATTGAGTTTTATGGAATCATAACAGTTTGTAGAGCAGTAGACTTGTGTTTTTATCGTTTCAACTTTACCTAACACAACGGAAAATTTTGCAAATATCTAACAGTATTATTTTATAATAACAGTAAAGTAGACATGAGGGTTATTTTTTTTTGTTTCATTTCATTGATCAACGTTATGACGCACAAAATAATCTCAATTATATACAAACTCATAAGGTTGAAAGAATTGTTTTTTTATAGAACCTATAGTAGTAAATGGTAAGGTTCGTAAAGTTTGTGGTTGTATTGATTCGAAATGGTTTCTTGCGGTATATTAATACGATACACTTAGAGAGTATACTCATAGAATCAAATCAAAGTACTCCAAAACCGCAAGATGGAAATAATTAAATTATTTCACAGTTATTCTTATAAAGATTTACTTTTTTCTCATGAGTGATATCGGTCCTATATATCTGAAATAATTTGTGTGTTTTTGCAATCTTTGTAATGCCCTCATTTTTTGCCAGACTACGGCGCTTACGGGCTGAAAGAGGCGCGGACGCGTAGGAGCTTGGCGCGTCGGGAGCAGCGGCCGCAGCCTGCCGCACAGCATCTGCCGCTGCCGCATACGGTAAGACTAAACATTTTTTGTCACATACAGTCAGATAAACTGGAATACTGGACATAAATCAATTGCACCGTTTCCTATAGTCCCTCGCAGGAAAAAAGATATTAGAAGTGGTTTTTTAAAGGACTATATCACGGGCTCACGTGAAAAATAACAATCATATTCGAAATGATTGAATACAAATTAAAAACTATATAATAAAAAACTTGACTATATGAATATCAGCAACAGTACCATTACGTATTTTGGTCACGGAGCAAAAACAGTAAAAACTCACAATAACATAATTTTACGAAAAGCATTATACAGGATAAAAGTGGATTATTATTTGCAATAATTTATATATATAAGTGCTTAAATTTTAACATTTATTATAATACCATCAAGTTAGATATATAATAAGTTTAAAAGTACAAAAACAATTTGACTTAATTTACACTATATTGAACACTATATCATTACAATGTTCAATTAATAAAACGATTTGGAGTAATTACATTTTTGGGGTACACAAGAATATGAAATGCGATTAAATGCATTTTCTATGTCACAAAAAAACAATAGTATTCGAATCTTGTTATTTAAGTGGTACTATCAGTGTACAGTTCAGTTGCGACAACGTCACTGCCGCACATATCTCATCTTCTAACCACCAAGGTTTACAAACCACACGAAGACGTTTTAACTTCCGAACCCTCGGGGTTTGCTTCGGATCTGCATTTATCTCAGACGTATTGTATTATATATCGGCCATACTGACAAGACAGTTATTAACTTTAAACATCACATACATACATTATAAGTAACTAAGTATTAAAATACTATAAATACTACAATCATTAGTATATAATAATAGGGCATATAAATAGAAATAGCGTTGTAATTTTCATTTGAGTGTAATTGTAGAGATACTGTTATTATTAAATTAGTAAGACGGTTCAAAGGTAACGAGACAAAATGTAGGTCAATGTCAGAGGACAATCTACTACAGTGACGCAAAATTTATCTTCTTTTTATAATCTGTGTTTATGAACTAGCTTCCGGCGAAAGTTTTTATCGAATCAACTTGACCCCGTTGCCCTAAAACTTTGTGATCATCAATTAGTTAACAAATTACAATTTAAGTAAATCAAGGTCGCTAATGAAACATGAAATATTTTATTAAATTGGTTGAAAAAAATAGACGTGGTTTACGATGTAGAGTCTGTAATAATATTTAGAAAAAAAGGAAAAGTAAGGTTATAATCTTACTTGGCTACAGCTAAGACGATAACGCAATTGAATTTATTTGAAAACAAAAGATCACCGCTATGTCGTATTTAGAAAAAAATCTTATTGACAAAAAATGTAATAAAAAGATCAACGTAGACACTCAACAGACAGTGCTCGCTCAGTGTACAAGGAGGAAAGTCAATTGAATGCCGCGCGCGTCGCTTCAACTTTTATAAGTACAGTTTGAAAGAAACTGTTACAGAGGATATTTTATACAGCCATTGACTTCATCGATAAATTTAAAACAACTGCTCTTTCCTTTTCAACATTAAATTTTATATTCATTCGTTTCATATATAGAAATTTAGATTAAACAAAAAGTTTTTTTAAAAAAAATGCGACCAACTTCTAGATGGTTCAGATTGACAAAATGAATGGTGAAATCGATATGACCAAAATTCGGGTACACGGAAGCAGTATGATACGTTTGGAAGTGGTATCATTACAGCGTCAGATTACGAGACAAGCGAGCGGCACAAAGGCGCTAATGAGGGCGGCGGGGGTGCGCGGGGAGGAGAGCGTAGAGGGCGAGGCGGAGGTGGCCCATGAAAGCTGTCAGCGGTTGATTTTTCCGAGTGTCGTGGGCGCGCTGATCGATAAGTCACGTGGTTCACGCCGAGCTCGCCACTTGCCGCTCAATAGTTAGTTAGCCTCTGCAAATCTCCTGCCACTACTGTATTATACTATATGTACAATGACTTAACTTTAACTACCTGAATTTATTTCGAAGGTAAATCTACAATCGCCCCACGTCAGGTTACCACAATTTAGTTACAATGAAATATGTCTAAAAATGATGCCACTGGATGGGACTTCGCGCACCAAGTATATCTTCTTATTCTCATTAGAAACTCAAAAAGATTGCCATATCCCGTACAAGTCGTTATTGCAGTATTATTATAGTTATCGGTATTAGATATTAATTGTCAGAAATTAATCGTCAACGTCGACTTACTAGTAGTATGTAGCGCCGTAGCGCAGTCGGCTACATTGTCGTAGAGTGCTACGAGACTAAGCTAGCTCTAAATACGTAATACTTTTAAATGTATCAATATATTCACATATATATTTCAATTACAGATCTTTCTGTTATCGTTAAAAATTGTTATAAATGGCGGTAACTTTATTAATATGGTAAAAATAACCAACTTCTGTGATATGCGCCTTCCCACTCATAGAAGACAGGTACTTGAACGACTTTATTCAGCAGTTGTAACTGCGTACATGGTATTGAAAGGGTTTCGGAATCGGGGATAAGATGTGATGGATGCAGTACTGCAACGCAGAAGTGCAGAGGGAGTGACGGACATCGATCGCGGGCGCCGCGCGCTGTCGCCCCCGCCGCCCACCCCTCCCGCCTCTACTAAACGTTATCTCGCATGCCGTACACTTGTACACATTGTGCTCCGTCATGATACTGGATAGTGAGAACACAAAAATTAGCTCGATACCTTAAACTCTTATTTTTATATCAAGAATTTACCTTTTAATAACAACATTTTAACAGAATATTGTGTTACACGAATTGCTTTTATTACTTAAAAATGTTAACGGCATTTTTCTTTCTTGCTGATAACGTGAGAAAATATTTTATAACATACAATTTTAGCTTGACATTGTAAAAAAGGCTAACTTTTTTTTAAATATTCAATTCTGCTATCGTATTGTCATAATAATACATTAAATAACAGAATTTCGGATACAAATTCAAATACCAATTGAATAACAAAAGACATGTAACTTCGTCAACAGATATCTCGGGCTTCCCGAGAACCGAACCCAATATACTTAACGAGGACAGTGGCATATTGCCTACTGCGCCAAGTGGTTATTAGGTTAATAAAATTACTTTGAGCCGGTATGTGTACCGGGTCCAAAGTAGCAACGAGGGATAAATATTGGTACTGATAATAGTTAATGGTAACATATGTGCATGTGTAATCAATACGGGAATTTGTGTTACATTTGTTATGTATGTACATATATCACATTATGAGTAACGTTTACCATTTTATTTAATGTTATCTGCACATACTATATCCTTTTTATACAATAAAGCATCGTAACTATCTAACGCCGCGAATTTCTTCAATATGTTTTTACTTACAGTCCATATATAGCGAGCGTAGAGAGTACATAGACGTAGGTTATATCACACTACGTTGATCAGGGTAATATTATCGATTGTTGTCGGCAATTCGCACGCGGTGTGAAAATCTATATACTCGTCTGAGTACATGGGGCGTGCAGCGCGCCGTCGCCTGCTCCTCACTTAGAACCCTCTGAATCGATACCCGGTGAAACCTACGTTCCCGTCGGCGTTCTCTAATCAATGCCACACTACTTACATGAAACATACCCTCGCAGACAACACTCTTGCTGTCGCTGAGCGTCGAGTGAATGAAATACGAAAATTTTGAAAGTCCCTTGAAACTTATTGTGTAATAAATACGATAGAAACAAAACTACGAACGTGTATAAACACTTTTTGTTATTTGAAAGTGACGATATTTCTGTAATTACTTATTTTGCAATGCATTAATAAGACATTTAATTAAGAATGGATTAATAGTTCATGAATGAAAAATAAAGACGTACTTATATCATACGTATAAAATTTTTAATGGCTAAGTGAATTCATATATATTCGTATCTAAGATTTAATAGCAACAATCAATATTAGTAACCAACCACTTTTGGTTATCTGGCGATGGTATTATGGTGATCTTTTCATTTTAAAAATACCTTCATGAAAATGTTTATTTCGTGAGTTTTTAAAAAAGTCCGTAATTTAAAATTGAACTTACAGTATAATATATTTGTTAATTTTTTTTTTCAGCCGCCTCTAGAATGTGGAGTGAACGGTCGCGGGCCGACGTACTGCGAGCCACAAATGTGGCCACAGTATCAGGTATCATGACGAATTTTATTAACAAAATACTCATTGATGATGTAATTCAAAATTTTGCTATGTTGCTGACGTCTCAAGATGGATTTGGTTTATTTGTTAGATGGGCGTTCTTGGCGGCGGCGGGT
Organism: Agara belti belti; assembly: GCA_018245935.1. Taxonomy (NCBI): domain Eukaryota; kingdom Metazoa; phylum Arthropoda; class Insecta; order Lepidoptera; family Hesperiidae; genus Agara; species Agara belti. The sequence goes on from DWEM01000295.1 coordinate 12,143, forward strand.
GGAACGGCGTCAATACTGTCAACGGCTCGTGGGCATCCAGACCGCCTTGTTCGAGGGAACCCATGCGTTACAACTCAGACTGTCGTCTTATGAAAGTTCGTATTTTTTGCTACATTGCCATTTCAGTCTATCAATGGAGCCCTTCTTTGCAATTCATAACGTGAATTTTAATTTAAATTTAATCGTAGCATTATCACTTCGCGTCCTTTTTGCTTCCATTCATTCATAACATTTCATTTGAATAATTTGCCTATTCTTTTTATTTGAATAATTATTTTTATTGTGCAATAAAATACTTTATACTTTTGAATTCTTATATTGACAAGTTTGTTTATAGATCACTTTAGTTCCAAAGACTAGGCTTAAGGACAATTATTATAATGTAGGTTATAAGTCTGGTTGGAAAAAGATTGAAAGAAGATCTTTTACATAATAAATTGTCTTGTATATATATTTCAGGGTCCTCATCTGAATCTTGAAAGCCACGCTTGCGCTCAAGACGCAAGAGTGTCGCAATTCTCTGTTTTCGATGATTCGCCTTATAGTGCGGAAGCAGGAGGTGGCACCAAGCACACTAATATAAATGAATATTGTACAAGAAACGTGACTCCGTCAGAGACGAACGTGCAGCCACAACGCGAACGCTTTTTTGAACAGCGTGAATCGCGACCTACTCCACCGGAAGAGAAGCGGCCGCCAGTGGTACCGTTACCAGCGTTTCAACAAGCTTTCGGATCTACTGAAATTGGAAAATTTGCCGAAGCCTTCAGTCGCGCTGAAGCAGTGCATGAAGCCGAAGATAGTTCAAACGATAACTACGTTTACGATTCATTCCAAGATTGGGACGGACCCCCCGACCTGCAATGGTCCACGCAAGCCGTTTCACGGGAAATTAAATGCGAAGACAACTATTAACGCTGTCTTTGCTCTAGTGCTAATTCGGGGCGCTTGCGTCTCTTAGCTAATTTAGGAAATATTTAGTTTCACCACCACGTTGCCAAAAATGAGTAGCTTGATGTCGTGAAGGTGACTCGATGTCATAGAACTAGGATGTGATACAAAAAATTTTAACGTGTTCTAAAATGAAACGGCTCGAGACATAGTGGTGTGACTTTAATTCATATACATGTTATATAATATATATTATTATTATAGTAGCATATTAGTTAGTTCATTCCCTTTAACTAGTTTTAGATAAACCTTGAAAAGTCAAAAAATATACTTGAAGACACTAGGGGAATGTGGGAATATTAGGTAGGTACTGCAAAGATTAAAAAACCAAGATTCGATGTGCCTTTAAATCGGAGAACCCGGCCGCTACTCGCGCGGCGTCCCCCGCCCCGCTCCTCGATGTCAGGAATATAATGAATATCATGTTATTACAATAGAAATTATAGGGACCAACGTTTAGACATATATACACGACCCTGTCGCGTAAACAGACTATACGCACTATCCTCAACCAAAACTGTAGAGGAAATTCCGTCAGGGAAAGTAACGAAATTTGTAAGATCCGTAGTCAAATAGTAATAACTGAATACCAAATAAGTTATCGGTGAAAACTGTCGAATGCACTTATGATATTAAATTAGAAAAAATATTAACAAATTGAAAATTATAAGATAAAATTTGGCGTATTATAAGAATGTTTTACACTTATCTTTTATATCAGAAATTGGATACTTTATATTAGGACTATAAAAATTGTATCATATGTTAATCGCGACGAATATAATTCTAATTCCTGACTTCGGTGTAGTACTCGTAAATGTCATCATATATTGAAAAGCCTATTTACGAGTAGATTCTTACCTACCTATTAACTCCATTTAACTATTTTAGGGTACGCACAGAATGTTTCAATGAGCCAGACGTCTAAGAAACTTCGACTTGCATTCTGAAGATAAAATACATATTACGATATGTCTTTGCTATTTTGAATATGTTGAAATGTGAGTAGCTACTTTTCAAAAAAATTCATATTCTCGTATCGTGATGATAGCTTTGGCGATGCCACATGTAGGTAAAACAAAATATCTCACGCACAATCCTGTCAAGATGTTTTGCCAGTTTTTTAGCGTATTGAATCTAATCTTCACCTAAGTTTTTTGTAGTTCTCTTCCTTCTATAATTTTGGATGGGGCTCTAAAGACGCCGCGCGGAATTTTATAATCTTTGACATTATGCAAAAGAAAAAAATCATCTAATTATATTTAGGTAGTAAAATTTCATAATTTATAAATGAGATTACTTATGAATAAAATTGCTTGATAAATAAATAATTAGGGGTCCAATAACATTAATGAATTCTTCGACGAAATGTTTATTTGATACTGATCGGTACTACATATAATGCTTTAGAATTTTCGCTTTCACTATTTCTGAGCTAAAATTTGCGATACTTCTAAATTTTGTGGTCAGTACAACCTTACCCGATTGAGATTGGACCTGTTCAGGCTTTTAAAGCCATGTTTTTAAAATATGAAGATTCTCCGCGGCTATTCTTAATACTCGTAAGTAAAATATACATAATATATATGTGCGTTATGGATATAAATTTCGTACCATTTTAACCATAACGACAATGACTCAGCAGATGGGTAATTATTGATTTTGCAAGTCATGTACCTAATATTCACAATGAATTTTTTCAAACCGGATATGCTTCCTGGACGAAAGTAACGTTCACTAAACGCAAGTAATGATTCATATTCAACAGGTATTTTGAAGTGTCTTTAATCCTCTCTCAGTATAGAACATTTCATATTTCAAGGCGTGAAAATAACAAAAACTTCCAAAAGTCTTCATTTTTTAGGAATTAATCTACAAGTGTTAGTATTTTTCATCTTCTTTCGAAAAAGCCGTTTAATATTGGAGTGCCTTATGTAATTTAAATGATATGAAAATAGGTGAATGAATTTTATTCTAATATAATTTGATGGAACACCATGTAGATAATATAGTTATTAAACTTCCTTAAAATCAAGTAATTTTTTGATTCGTAGATGTGATAAAAATCTTCTTGAAGTTATTTAAAACTTACGTATACATGATGTAATGTATGTATAATGCTGATGAGTATTCGGCGCGTGGGATAATCATTGTATTAATACAGACAGAGAGTGTTTACAAATTAAAAAAATTACAAATAGAGTATTATATTAAGGTTAAGGTTTTGTTGTTCAAAATAATATTCCTTTCCTAATAGAATTTCCTTTAGTTAAATGTATAATTTTGGTTAATCGTAGACAATTCATAAAATCCTAGATAATAGTCAAAATTGAAGTTTAGTCAAGATGACATTTAAGTAAACTATAATAATTGCATTGCTAAGTGAAAAACTTTTTAATCCATATTTATCGACGTAATAGATAGTGATTATGGGTGTAATTGATTTTACCTAGATATTTGTCCGGCTCCACGAAAGATACATCTAGTTTATTATGACTTGTAACCCAAGTAGTTCTTACTAATACTGTCATTGCTTGAATCTGATTACGTACCTACACGTTTCATTACGATCTATTTTTGGTTATTATTATATAGAGAAGTGTAGTCTGTGCCACATAATATAATGTATATACAATATACATCTCCTTAGATAGTTCTATTGTTATTTATTTAAATATTAGGATTTATAATTTATACTGTAGAGGGATGTACAGAGCGTAATTTTAAAATATAATACCTAAGTGTTTCACATATAATAGAGCTTCCCGTTTGACTATCCTACAATTTTGTCTACCATCAGCTAGTTATATGTATGGAGTATAAAACCCTTAGAAAGATACTTAGTGATATTTTATTTGGTCTTTACTGTAATAGTAATTCTGGTGAATTTTAACGTCTTTACGATTACAAAACGAAAACATTTCATGTGTGTTACAAGAGTACAAATGATAATGAAAAATTATTGTTGACTTATTTATCTGTTCGTCGGTATTTTACAGCTAGTGGTTGATTGTATCGGTAGATTAAAGTTATTTATTACGTTATTTTGGCATTGTATATTAATAAGTAAAACTAAAAAAGATAACAAATAATATTTGAATGCTATTTTTAAATTTTTGAATAATAATAATTTACGCATTATAATTTACTGACATAATAAGAAAACTACGTATTCATTTATGATACCTATGTCAATACCATGTAAATACCTGCATTATTTTCGAATGATACACTTCTATCAATAAAAGTGCATTGTTTTATGTACAAATAATAAAACAACGCCACTAACATGTTTAGTTAAAACAACACTGAAATGTTTGGTTTATGAAATCGATGTACGATTTAAATAAATACATTTTACCGAAAACTGTTTTTGCACTATACCTATCCATCCTAATGAATCCTTTTGCAGTTTGACCTTGAAGATTTTTAGAGCCTTCTCATCAATAGAAAGGTACTCGTAGTTCACAGGAGCTTCTTGTGTAATGTATTTGAAAACACAATTACATTTATGTTTAGGAGCCCATTTAATAGGACCTTACGATGCAATTCTATTCATCTAGTACATCTTTACTAGTTTATAAATTTAAAATAAATTGTTTGCAGCCAGTACTTGCTATAAGCAATAATGGAACTTAAATCATTGGTGCCTCTGTTATTCTCTTTTCACGCTATAATGACTATGTTCATGTAGGTACTTTAAAAATTATCTCTTACTGCATTTTACCAAAGTTTTAAAGTATGCACTTTAACAATTGACTTAAAAAATATTTTCGTATATTATCGCCGAGTAACATTTGAAATTGGTATAATGGTTTTGTAGTAAGCTATCCTTCTTTCTTTTTGCATATATGTTTACCTGGATTGTTATTTGACAAGTTTCAATTGAGACAGGGACGTTGAAGGAGGCGCAAAAATAACAAAGACCAACTTTACATTTTATGTTTATTCATAAGCAATAAAAAGTAATTTTCATATGTTTCACAAAATTGAACTTATTAATACTTAGGAAAAAAATAGGAATACATCAATTTATAAATTAGACTAACGTTGCTGGAAGCCACTAAAGGATGCTAGACTTTGTAATCGAGCTAATTAGTAAAAGGTTGGCAAACTATACGAATAATACGCCCTGAGTTGGTATCGTCGCAAACGTAATGAGTACTTCAATTTCAAGATATTGAAAGACACCTTTTTAGGCTGTCCGGGGTCATTATTTCCTAGTCCGATGATTTTTATATCGCTGAAAAAAGTGCTTTTTTCTTATTCAATTTCATAGATTGGAGAGAAAAGCACAAAATAAATAAGTACATTCAAAATTATATTGCAGTGATGAAAGTCACTTTTACTTTGTGATTTCAAGGGTTTTTGTAACGGGAGCGATACAATAAACCTGACTTACCAAACTCATTCTAATAGTTTGCCAAAAACATACTATTTACTAGTTACTGTTCATAGTAAATTTATTATACATATATACCATATTATAATACATTGATATAACCAAATTAAAAATGAACTAAGTAGCAAATTATACAAAGTCAAATTATAAAAGTACAATACTTATTATAACATTAGTTACCGTCGTATTTTACTTCAATAAGTCTTTCTAAATATTCATTCATTTTCCTACATTACTTGTCAAATGTCATTGAAGTATGAAATACAATCGCAATTAATGAGTTCATTCGCAATTACATTTTTCACTCATATTTGTTTATTCATTTTATTAATTATATTTTCTTAGTATAACAATATCTATAAATCGATTGTATAAGTTCGTAATTATTAAATTCGAATATTTTAACATATGTATATTAATAAACATGTTTTATTTCAATAAATCACGAAATAATTTTAAACGATATATAAAAATTCAAAATATAAATGCAATGTGTATGTTTATTTGACCATAACAATAAATTATTGCAATATCTACATATAATTATTAGATTCATATTCCAGATTACTGTAAATTAATTTAAACAATTAGTTATTTGAAACCACGACAAATCATTCCATTATTGTAGAGAATCGTTCCGCAGATGATATGTTACTCATCTCATACTCTTTGCCACCCGATAACATCGGTTACTTCTTACACAGTATTAACAACGCATGATTAGTAATGTAACATTCTACTACACATGTGCCACACTACAACAGCTAATTTCAAACTTAAGTTATAAGCTAATAAAACCGAAAACGGTCACGAATGTTTTATTTAGTTCTTCCTAATATTCAATTAATTTGCAAATTAGTAATATATTTAGACATCATGACTACAGATATTATAAGGAATAGCCTTTGCTATTCCAACAGTGGTTAAGTTGTTACAGAAGTATAGAGGGTACATGTTGCAGCAGTTTTTAATAAAACATGCGTTTAGCAGATGCAGTTTGGTCGTGGTTTCAAACAAGTATCTCATAATTTAATATCATATTTTAATTTCTGTATTAATTAAACAACCATATTAATATTTATCAGCGGTTAAATAAAAACTCAAGGATACATGTTTTACCATTTGCCTAACCTATGATAGAACTTTTGAATTTGATCACGAAGAGAAATTATTATCAAAACTACCTAGTGTACTTTTCCATAGGGTAAGTGCATTTTGAACTATAGGGTAGTGAATCGCATTGCCAATGTGACGAAATTAATCGCAAGTAGATTACAGCTAACTACTCTGACGATATATTTATTATATTTATTTATTATATAAATGTTAACAGTGAGTAGTAAGAAGCACAGGTAACGATTACATTCGTACCGACATTTTGGCACTGGAGACTTTATAGAGAGTCAGTTAAAAACGAACTTCCCCCGAATATTTTAAATCAAAATAAAATATTTCTCGAAAATAGGAAGAGGTACCAGGTAAACATTTGGCTAATTGCATTTTTAAGAAGTGATTTTCTATATCTTTTTGCAGATAAAATATACTGGCCCTTGGGAACTTATAGGTCTTAAACTGTAAACGGTTGAATTTATAAGATATATGAAGTAATATTATGAAATAATCTAGAACAATTTCTTTGGCGTCTATACAGATAATACGTTAATGTCCCAAGTTTATTGGCACAAAATATAATCAGACACACAATGTAACTTTTAATTAAGAAGCGTATGGAATTCCTAAAAAATTAAAATTGTAAGACAAATGCATTTTAGTGTTTGATATTTGCGTCTATATCAATACAATTATACATACGAGTTAATTAAAATTTTATCTACATTAAGCCGTATCTTTGGTAAACTTTTGATGTGTTATGTGGTAGAAGACTGATTTATTACTCTAACGGAGAAAAACAAAACTATAATGTCCTGAACTCAAACTAGACTTCATATACGTTGTTGATGTAGAAAAATTTCTCAAATAACATTTATTGTATTACCATTGAAACAAGTGTGATTTTCGTATTACTATTGATTCTACAATGATATTGTCTTTATTTTTTAATTAAAGATTCACTCATTTACGGATTAATGATGGATCTATTATAAATTAAATTTAATATTATCTAGCATTTTTTTGTGATAGTCGTATTTATATCGACCGTACGTGAAACTACAGTGGTGCAACATTGCACTATGTTATAATATTCGTTATTTTAAAATCCAATAGTCTTTACAATATTTTATATTACCTGCGTATCTAAGATTTTTTTTTCCGCTGATGTTTTCATACCTAAACCTCATTCCATGACACTCCCAGTCTTATTTTTCAGGATAAAATAATAAGAAACACGTAAACATAATAATTGCAATAAATATGGCAGAAACAGATATCAATGGAGTTAAAATTTTGAGCTGTTGACAAAAATAAAAGTAGGCCTGAATATTCTTTTTGGAAAATTCAAGTTACTAAGAACAGTTATATTGAAGAAAATAATGTAGAAATTGTATTGGTTCAAAATATAAAACTGTAGTTCAACTCAATACCAGACTGTTTCTCATTATATTTTCTTTTCTCGATTTCCGCACGCCTATTCAAACTTTTTGAGACAAACTATTTTACAAAGGGTTAAATATGTGCTCAGCATGTCCAGCTTGAAATCTATAACTAACCCCTCGCAAATTAGGGTCGATACGATCTTGCCATTTTTTCAATAACCTCTTTATTAGAAAACACATAGTTTCTAGGTTAAATTTACAATCCATTATTTTTTATGTATAATTTTATATCATGGAAGAAATTTAATCAATACACATATAGATTTGCATCAATAATAATTTTAATCGAAAAGGCTTCTAATTACTTATTATATTTTATATGCGTCTTTGCATGGCCACGAGTTCTTCAAATAGCTAAATGTTAATTGATAAGTTGTTTTGGTACAATGACCTCGTCTTATACATAGATTAACACTCGCTACCATCAAAATCAGCCCAGATTTGTCTTCAACATGGGACGATGCGTTAACATTCTAGATCAGAGAAGTAATTACGTTTCTTAGATCCAGCCAAAAAGGATAGGTACAGAGGTATTTTAACGCCATACGCGAAAGTAGTACGAGATCCGGTAGCGCGAAACTCGGTCATAATTAGGGGACGAGCACGTTCACATTCAGGTCTTAGGATCGGAAGTACAGACAGAGCGCGGGGAATTAAGAAGTGCGCGATAAATGCTTTCAAGCCGAGACGGGAGTGGGTAAAGGAGGAACGCGGCGGGTGCGGCGAGTGCAGCTGTGCGCGCCTAGTGGCGATGGTCCGGCGCCAACGACTTGCGGCTGGCGGAGAGGTGGTGTGCGCGCGGCGCGGGGCGCTGCGAGCGCGGCAGCGTGGTGGGCGCGGGCAGCGCGGGGGGCGCGGACGCG
>DWEM01000296.1:0-20866 GCA_018245935.1 Agara belti belti
GTGCCTCTTGTTTCTTTTTCAGTACCGCTTCTCATATTGTTTCCGGCTAGTATCTTTTCCCGCAAGTCTGCATGCCCGTTCTAACACCTCATCGGCCACCGTAGCTTCGCCATCATTTATATTTATTTTTTTTAATTTAACTATTTATTTTTATTAATATTTTCGATCACTTTTTTTTTCATTTCCTTTTTCAAGAGTTTTCATTTGAAAGAGACTTACGTTACTATGCAACTTAGAAAAGATATCAGCTAGGTGTTTACGTATTATTTTGTTTTACCGCGTACGGGGACCACCCCCACATTTGTTTTGTTTTCAATTTGTTTGCAGGTAAAAAGTTATTCTCCTGCACGCTATGCGCGAAAGTGTTGTGCTCAAAGGCCTCGCTGAAACGGCATATCGCCGACAAGCATGCCGAGAGGCAGGAGGAGTATCGATGCACGGTATGCGAGCGGGTGTACTGCTCGCGAAACTCCCTGATGACCCATATATACACCTACCACAAGTCCAGGCCAGGGGAGACAGACCAAATCCGGTTTTTTTAGTGACTACTCGGGCGGAGTTGGCGCGGCGTGCGGCAGAACTCATCTTCCAAAGAGAACCAACAGGCCGACCTTCGCTCGTCAGCCGATCGTAACAACGCTCACCAAGGTTAGAAACTTTCTAGACAACACGTAGGCTACATGACCGCTGAGATCATTTACGATGTTTACTCATACGATAGACAAGTTAGGAACTTAAGGGTCCCCTTTTAGTTATGTTTTCGTTTGTTTTTATTGTTTTTATTATTTCGTTTCTTTTTTTCTAAATTTTAGTTTCATTCTTATTTTAATTTTTAATGTAAACCCTGAGCCGAAGGCCCCCTCCCATCGGGTTTCGCAGTTTGGACGTTGTTGTGTTGCTTGGAGCATGCTTCTATCATTTTTGTTATCACGTGTTTCTGTGTCATTGTGGTTGAAAGAATTTCCTAAAGTTTTGAATATATGAGAAATCGTGATTACTGTGTAGTTAGTCAATGTGTACAGTGCATATTATTAGTATTATACCTAATATTATTATTAACCTCATACATTCTACGTATTATAAAGGCTAATAGATCGTAACCGATAAAGATTGCATTTGAACTTCTATATTTGTCGCTTAGTGTATTGAATGCCGCCAGCTAACGTACGTCGTCGCCAGGTCGCTCTCGACGAGGAATAAGTACAATCTGTTTTCGGTTTGCAGCCGTACCGCCTCTCCGCATGCCCCCGCCCACCGCCGGCGGCATCAACGAGCCACAGGAATGTCCCTACTGCCGCAGGACATTCTCTTGTTACTATTCCTTGAAACGACACTTCCAAGACAAGCACGAGCAGTCCGACACCTTGTACGTGTGCGAGTTCTGCCACCGGAGGTACAGGACCAAGAACTCCTTGACCACGCACAAGAGCCTGCAGCACCGGGGCTCCAGCGGTATGCTCAAGAGGCTGCTCAAGACCTCCGCGTTGCACAGCGCGCTGGCCCCCTCCCCGCACCACCTGTTCGACTTGGGTGCCGGCGACCACGGCCCGCAGCTGCCGCCGGGCCTCCAATGACCGCAGACTACGGTTTGAATCGGTGACAACGCTCCCCGGTTCAAATATCCTCGGTCGGTTCGCCGAGCGTATTTGTAGCGGGGCACAGCACTCGGGACGCGGACGCGATAGGGGTAGCATACATGTGCAATATACGGACGATGCCAAACTATGCTGGACTACGCCGCATGGATGGTAAATTGTGTATTATAACGGTAGTAAAATATTGACGTTAGTTTTAAAAATTACGTGAACAGTATTGTCGCACGCGACTTCTAGAGGTCGTCTAGTGTACGCTTCGATGATCGGACTTCGCTCGGCGGCAGACGAGGCGCCGCGCGAGCGACGGGCATTTCCACATGTCGAGGGAATGTTCAACCAGTGTTCAAATTGACAATGTAATTCAGAGCAATACTAAAGTATTCATATATCTAGTACTGCCAAATTATGCCAACTGTATTCTAAAAGAGAAATACAATTTTTTTAAAGCACTTTTCGATAAATGTCTAGTGTCAAATTAGAATCGGTAATCTGTACAAAATTGAACGTACAAATTTTAACAGTAAATTTAAAAAAGAATGAAGAAAATATTTTTTAATGAAACTTTTTTCGGATCGCCAAATCTAAATTTTTAAAGATACAGATTATTTAAGAATTAATTACAAAAAATTAGATTTAAAATTAAAAAAAAAATGTTGATGTTGAGTAAAAATTAAAGACTTCTTAGAATCTGATTTTGAAAGTACAAAAGATAACGTCTAATCGAAGAATAAGTGTATTTATTCTATGTGCGTTTTGGCTTCAGTAATAATAATGGTAAATAAAATAATGATTATGATCAATGTATAAGTAGCCGTGCCTTCGTTCGTCTTCATGCCATTATTGAGGTTGGTTTGAGTGTATTTCCGAACTGAGAGGGCCGAGAGGAGCCGGTCGTGGTCTGAAGTGAAATGAAGTCGAGGGCGGTGGGGAAGGACGAGCGACGTGGGCCGCCAGGCGCCGAGCACCCCGCATACAGGGTTAGAGCGAGGCGGGGTGCTGCGCCAGGAGTCTCCAGGTGGGTGGGTCTTCGAAACGCAGCAATCTGTTCGACGATCGTATACGTGTGCATGATTTCAAATCATGAAACAAATTAATCATTTCTTCTGTATAAAATTACGTAGATATTAGGTATTCATTAATATAATTATATTTAATCTGTATCCATTTTCGGATTTCTCTCTATGAGTGTATAGTGGTTTCTTATTTAAATGTCGACCAACGTAGGGGACGTCTCGTTATTGAAAATTTATTAGATTATTATTCTTATTATGATTATTATATTCTCAAAATTAAAAGTCTTAGGAACGACCATAAGATGGCTGCAGATTTTTAAAAATATTTTATTTACTTATCGTATTATAGGAAATTACTTGGATACTGCGTTTGGCTGAACAATTCAAGGTATACATATCTATTCAGGGTGTACATTGAAAATCATTTCAATATCGTAAATTGATTAATCAACAATGGAACAGTCGAGTGACAACCCTACATATCACGAACAAGATATCTATAGACAAGTAACGCTAGCAGGAAGTAAAGTATTGTAACACCGTGATAATTTGCAAAGCCAAAGAAAACGAAATGGGGATAACGTTTTGCCAAGTTGCATTTATTTCCTTTAGAATAAAACAATTATTCTTAAAACAAAATAGAAACGACAAAAATTTTCGTGCCATATCGTAAAGAACACTTTTGGACTAAAATCATATCAATCACTCGAAGTGAAAATATACATATTAAGCTAGCAACACTCGGACAAATGCAGGCGTACATCCACATCAATGCAATTTAGCCAACATAAGCTTTCTGAACAATGAAAGTTATTTTTGCATTTATTTTTCCAATGATAAATAAGGTAACACTGATTAAGAGTATTTAATATAAGTTTTATCGTATTTTTTCGGAATGTTGCATATTCGTACTTTGTGATATGAGTTTTTAAAACGTTATTTGGTATAATTCCGAATATATTTTTAAAGTAAGTTTCATTTTATTCAGCTTAACTTAATTAGGTGTTATTAGTTGGACGACACGGGGGCCGTATAGGTCCAGCATATATAATTTTTATCATTTTACGTAGCGAGGTTCTCCCGGGTAGGAACTCGTCGACGCGCGTACCTCCATTTCACGTAATACCTCAGATAATTTGTTTTTCTTATTTTAATTTTTATTACAACGTTATACTCGGCCGTCTGTTTGGAATCCGACGCGCGTGGAATGCGGTCATCGGTTCGGAAATTTGCATAGTATCATTTTAGGGAGCTTAGGAGAGAAAAAGCAAGCGGGTAGTTTGAATTGTAAATATGTTATAAGTTAGTAATTAATACATAATGAAGTATCGTGGCATCATTCGGGAATAAAGCCTCGTGATATTATTAACTAAATAGTAAATAGATAAAATCATTAATGGAAAGGATTTTTATATATTCTACTAATGGATTTATTAATAGTGAAACTTAGACTTAGTCTTTCCGTAACGTTTCTTGCGTTTTGCGTTTTGTTGTTTTCGCTGTGCAATTGTTTCGGGCTCGGCCGTCGGCTAGCTCATCGTCGACCGCTTCGTTTGGACGTGTCGGAATCGTTTTCCCGACATTTCGTTCGTTGTTTGGATTGTTTCGTAAATCATCGTTCTAAATTTGATCTCAGTTGACAGCTGCGAACTATATCAATATTCGGAGACAGCCGTCGGTGATTGTCGCTAGGCGTAGGTTATTGCGTTAAGTTTGGATAAGTGTCGGCAAAAATGAGGTTCGATCGCAGCTACAAATTCAAAAATTATTGAAAATACAAAAATTTCACCGATATCCCAAAAAGTTAACAAGAGCTACGGCGAAACGGTAAATTTATTTTATATTTTGCAATGTATACCAAAATACTGCATTTTTAAATAGTAAGTTTTTAAGTGAGATATCTTTTTTCTTATATAAATTATAGTGTCGTCCGGATTGATCGACGAGTTATATACTTTTCGCTTTTTCGCAAAATAATTTATTTTAACTAACTAACTAAAGAAATACGTTTAAATAAACCGACTGTGTTACTAAGTAAGGTAATGCACAAAGTAATCGACAACGGGATGCCTTCGTAACAGTACAACTACTACAATAGCATACCATAAGTAAATATTATAAGAAAATATACTTAAAATGACAATATGGCGGCATATGACAAGATGTGACAGTTTCACGAGTATTGTGGGTGCTAAGAGAAAATACCCGGCATCTTGAGCTCGCCCGTTAACCTTCCCTCCATTAAGAAATAGTTACATGATGTAATATATGATTATAAATACAGTTACTTACTTTTGTTTCGATTTATTAAACGAATCTTTAATTCGTCTAGGACCGTTTCCGCCATATTGTCATTTTGCAGTTGTCTATATTGTTCATCTGTTGCTAACTGAATAACTAATTATAATTTTTTCCACAGACCATATGAAACTGCCGGTACATTGTAATTAAATTCAGATGCAAATTAAATACTTCGATATAGTTTTTAACAAATCAAAATAATATATTTTTCAAGAATATAATAGCATCGAGTAAATGAAATCGATAAATTAAATATTTTACTATTTAAAAGTTTGCTTCGTAAGGAATTATTGCGTATAAATTCTAATTATAAATCTACAATCTACATGTTCACAAAAATATTCACAAATCAATCTTGCTTTTTAACTAAGTATTACCTCCAATAATATTAAGTATTACCTCCATTAAATCGTTTTAGTTTTTTTCTTAATATAAAATACTTAACGTAGAGAGCGGAAGGTCCTTGCCGCCTTCGCTGAAACGCAACGCGAATATTTCGTTTCGATAAAATAAATGTATACGGGGTAGAGTAAGTTTGAACGGTCGGCACATTCAGCGCGAGGCGAAAGGGAGAGCGGCGCGGGGTCCGCTGCAGCAGGACAAGTCATTGACCATATCGATACATCTGATCGTTTCTATTTATCAAATACAATTATTATAGGTATTGTCAGACTAAAGTTAAACAGTTGTTACATAGTTTTTCCCATACACACATTATTTTTGTTATCCATATCCATATTTAAAATGCAATAGTTTATCGTCGACGTTTTATTTTTTGACCGTTATCTTTTGTAATGGCCAAAAATTAAAATCCAGACTACCTCAGTTCACAATAGTTAATTATATAAAATAATTTAAATTGCTCGGCCGGAGAAGCGAAGCCATTTTTAAGAATAAATCGACTTCATTGAAACTAGTATACTGAAGATAAAAATAACACCGACTTTAAACTTTCGTTCGCGTTGTTCACACGACTAATAAATATTTATACACTTAATATAATATTAATCATTTGTTGAATCTATACACCATTTTTACATATACTTGTATTTTTATATCTTCTACGTTCCTTGTTGTCTTCTGTAGCTTAAAAAGTCGTTGAAATTTATATCTGAAGTCGAGTGTATAAAGTAAGTCATTAAAAATAAGTCGTTATATTCTTAAGTCAATAGCTTTAATATTTACAGTATCTTCCACTTAAATGTAATTATTATAAATACAGTTGTAGCAATAGTTCCCATCTGCCACAATACCTCAATAAATATAACTATCTTATTGTAATGTAAGTAAAGCAGATTATAACAGTATTTTCATTCTGAATGTTGTTATTTTTAAATATTCAGTTACGTTTCACTCTGTCACAAATTATAATATATCAACTCGGTCAGTACCTTCAAATGTGCTTGAAACAAGCGAACGTTTATTAATTAATTGTTTTATGATTGTTTTAAATAAAAAAACAAACAATCTATCTGATAGTAAACAATATTATACACGAATATTAAAACCGCACATCGTTACTGTTTCCTCGATAAGTTGCTATATGTCGAGCTATGTTCCCGTTCCATATTTATATTACAGATTGTGTATAAAGTAATATTTTGTATGTCGTCCTTGTGTGATAATTTAATAAATGATCACAAATAATCTGCTAAACCCCTTAAACTAGTTACATAAATCATAGTTCCGTAACTCAAAGTGCACTTACGTCTTTTATATAAGAAGTATTATAATAAACTACGTAGTTCATCCGCCTCTCCGTCCGAGCAATAATCGTTGATAGACAGTTTTTTGCAGTAACTATATTAAAAAAGTATTTACAATATACCCACTTATGACAAACAATATATTGCTATAAGTAACTTTTTATCTACAGATGGAAGTAAGGCATTGGCCCAATTCGGCTGAAGATGCCACTGGATCGCGCTTGTTTGTTAGTGTTAGGAATATAAGGTCTGCTGGCGGTCTGTTGGATGTCGTATTGCATTCACACGTATGACGTCACGCAGGCCTCCGCCCTCCAGTCACCTCCAGCAGGATTGCACCACTGTTACTTGTTATGCTTGGGTGACACATTTTATACACAGAAATATTTTTTTATGAAAACAATTTATATGTCAATGTTAATTAAGTGGCAATTCTAATTTTAACTGCACTATATTTTTGCTGACACGATTTAGGTTAGATTTTTCTTTTTTTTCGTAATATTGTAATGTATGCACGATCTGCGTTTTTATTAGTATCGATATTTTTTTTCTTTTCTTTTTAAGATTTTCTCGTCTTAAGTGATACGTACCCTCGATTCATTAAGGAAACATACACATTTTATTAATTTATTGTATTTTTATAGAGAACAAACGTTAAAATCGAGCGTATGTGACATTTACGGCCGCTTTATATGCCTAACTAATATTGTGTTAACATTATGTAAAAGTTATAATTTGCCATCGTTGTCAAAGGAGAAATATGTTTTTAAATACATTTAGTTGATGAGTTTTGTTATACTTTTAATGTTCGGAACAGTGGGGTGGGGTTGTAAAAAAATGTTTAATAGTATTGTGTATCAATCGATAAGGAATAGATGTGGAGGGACCGTGCGTATGCGGCCCTATAGAATATTAGGGCTCCTCTTGAAATTGTTGTAAGTGAACATCTTCAGTCAAGACACTTAAAGTACTATTGTTGTAGATTGTATGGAAGTTTGCTATAACGAATTGATGGCGTTTCATAAGCACTGCAATCGTGAAACTGTTACTCACCTTCGGAATGCTGTTCTTTTCCATCCAATGTGTTGCTTAAGATATGACTAAATAAATATTCACAGCCATTAAAACATTATTTATTCATGATAACGGACACGTTAAATAGAAGAACTTAAAATATTTTTGTTTTATTTATCTACCGAAAAATAATTTTGAATAAATATTCCCGCCAACTGCGCTTTGGACAGAAAACATATTATATACGTTCACAAACTTGGACAAACACAAATAACAAAGTAATTACTGTTACTTTTTGTCAGCCAATACTCCTAAAAAGGTGCTGAACTTTGTTTTTTCACGATTTCAGTGACTAAGAAATGGAAGTGTCTTTACTTGTTTTGATGTTGTTGATAAATGTGATTAAGGAATCAACTCGGGTTGCGTAGGAAGTACATATCAAAAGTCGGGTGAACTAGTACTCTAAGTATCTTTGAATCTGACTGGCAGTGATTTTTAATTGCTTGCAAATGGTTTGTTTTAAGCGGTCCTTTAGGTTCCACTCGAAATCTGCGTATTGAATTGTCATGGGGAATATAACAGTTGGATGTAATAAAAGTATAAAAATTAATAAACTCGCAGTGATTCCATTGATATCGTGTTTTTATTTTTTTTCATTCCCTCTCCCCCTACATTGTTCCATGTATTTTAGGAATATAAGATAAATGCTTATGAAAATATTTAATTTTTAACTCGAGGTTAATTCCTCAAATAAAATCATTTGATACTAGAGAGGAGTATAAAGAGAGTAACGTGAATATTACAACAAATTTGAAACCGGACAATGCGGTGCAACACATCATATTAGCAGGTGGGTTGTTTACCGCAAAAACTAAAATCAAGTCAGTTTAATAAAATTTTATTCCCAAATTTATATCGGAATATCCAAATCATGTCATGATAATATGACAGACAGTGCTTAATTTAAATGTAATTACATATAACATCTCCAAGGTGTGCCGGTTTCCATACGATACTTTCCTTCACCGTTACAGAGAGTGATATCAAAAAATGTTTGTTATAAAATGCACGTAACTTTCTAAGGCGGAGAACACGACTTAATTTTAAACCACTAGCCTATCATTGTTTTAAAAACATAACTTAAGATGATCAGCAAATTAGCAAAACTTTTTTAAAATCATAAACGTCATTCTATAATAAAAGTGTTCTGTAAGTTTTTTCCTACAAAAATATAATAAACATTACCTTTCATAGAAAATGATTACTGGTTAAACGTTCGCGATCACCACCCTAATCTTTGTTTTTTTTTCTAATAAAGTAAAATATGTTTACGAGGGGTATGCTATTAAAAATTAAATTAATAAACAGACGAAAAATATTATTGCTGTTATCTTCATGTTACAACGTTAAACATGCAATAACTCAAAATCATACAGGAGAGGATATTATTGATGTTAATTTCTTTGTGTTACCTCATATCCACAATGCAAGAATGGTCAATTTAATGTTAATTGCGTCTACATTTATCCCATGTTATAACTTTAGCAGAACAAAACAGGATAGTTCTTTAAGAAACGCTCTACAGAACATACTTCTTAACAAATCACCCATAATTTTACGGCCTTAACATTAAACTGTTTTAAGCGCTCTATATAAACAGCATATTCAGTTTAGTAACAAAATAACGTATTTCAATTTCATGTCCAGTAAAATATAGATAAGTACTACAAACACTCTTGAAACCTAATTAAAACATCATAAAACATCTATTACATAACATACAATGTATTTGGGGTCCAGTTTACCTAGAATACTAACTAGCTCACACTTATAATTACTTTATACAAGACTTACCTCTACAATACACATTTAAAATTATTAAACACACCCAAACTTTGAAAAGAATTCAAACCTCTTGCTCTACCCTAGTATAATTTACTGGTCCGTGGGTAGACGTAATTTTAAAATAAATTATTTTAGCCCTCCATCTACAAGAGTTATATGGAAGCCTAAGATGTCTAAATTTAGATTTAGAGTCATCTGTATTTTGTAATCACAACTAAAAACATTCACCGTACTTTGGTGAAAGTTTTCAAATTTCTAATTAACAACATAGATATTTCTATAACCATAAGTTTATTACCACCAATATTCAAGTAAATAAAAGTAAAAACAAATTAAATAGTCATTTTTACGAGGCATTAAGTTGAATTCATTTTAGGACGAAATATTGCAAACATTGACAGTTTTGACAATAGATGTCAAATTTTCTCGAAGACAACAATGGCACGTGGATGTAACATAAATTAAAAAACGTTACACTAGAATATTTTAAAAATGGATGTCTACGACATATTTAAAAAACTGACTGTAGGATTAAAGTTAAAGCGCAACATTTGGAGTGTTACAAACAACGTAAGTACACAGTTCTTTCCCGCCGCAATCTACATTGTTCTGAAACTACATGTTTTAAAACGATGCTTAGTCTAAAACTAATTGTTGTGCTTAAGTCAGATTAATTTTTTTATAAATCAAAAGTATGTTTATATAAGATAGAGGCTAAAAGTGACATAAATAGAAGAAGCTTTGTAAGCAGAGAAATTTTGACATGGTGCTTTCTGTCTACTCCACCAGGCAACAGGTGTGGTGATATAATAACATCATACATAACATTGAATTCATATCAATTTATGAAAGTTGAATACAATTTAATGTAAGGCAATTATTTTATCAAAACAATTTATTCGGGGATCAAATAGGTTGTCAAGTACATCATGGTGTGCATTCTGTAAATTGTTAAAATAGTATCAGCCTACTTCCAGTGTTTAATTGAATTTACAACATTGTAGGCACAGAAATCAAAATTAGTAAAAAAGGAATCGGAAATAAAGAAGGACACGGACAATTTAGAAGATAATCATAATAATGAAGATGATCTCGATGAGAATGATTTGTCACCATCTCAATCAGAAGTAGGGGAGGAGAGTGACATAGAGGATGAACTGCAGTTACTTGAAGGTGTAAAGGTTAAAGGAAAGAAGAAGAAAAAAGAGAAAGAGAAACCTGAAGACTTACAGAAGAAACTTGAACTGGAAGAGGTTAGTTAAAACCGTAAACGTACGTAAACGTAACGTAAACGTAAACGTAAACGTTAGTTAACTGAGTTAATATGTATATTATTGTAGTTTTGAAATATCTAATTCATATACGTGTCAATGAATGCAGCCACAGCCAATGCTGTGGCTGCATTTAAAATTAGATATGAGACATCAATATGTCTCATATCTAATTTTAAATAGGACTAAAATCCTATATGACATAGATTACAAGCATCAGAGCCTCTTTACACCACATAAACATCTTGTGTTGTGTGTTTGCTAACTTGTTACTTAATTTTACTCACAGTTTCTCTAGCAGTTAATTCTTTGCTAGTCATAGTCATACATACAACATATTAGTAGAATAACACTAGTGTAAAATTTCGTTCAAATATATTTTAATTTACTAGCAACGCCTTGGAGTTTTTCAAATGTGGAATAGTATTTTGTATACTCACGGTCATTACCAACAAACAAAAAAGTTTTAACTTTTTATTGTAATAGTATATATATTATGTAAGTATATATTATGTTCTAGCAAAATCGTTTCCGCAACGAACATGGTATCAAAGCAGTCGGCCGGCACATCCCTAGCGCTCTCAAAGACTTCTCTGAGTTAGTAGTCAGATACGATGTGTCCCAGGCGCTTGTTGATACTGTGAAGAAGTGTGGGTATGATGAGCCCACTCCAGTGCAGAGGCAAGCTCTGCCGTGCATGTTGGAAGTAAGTGGTATAACAAAATAGAGAAATATACTCAGAATATTATATTGAAATTCAAATTTTGTTTATAAGCGAGTTAAAATGTTGCTTTTCAAACGAACACCATCATCATTGTCTCAAATCCAGGGTCGTCAGATCTTTGCCTGCGCTCCAACCGGTTCGGGAAAGACAGCCGCATTCCTACTGCCCCTAATACATACTCTCGGCGCTCGACAGGGCGGTCCGAGAGCCTTGATTCTCTGCCCAACCAGAGAACTAGCTCACCAGATATTCAGGGAAGCGCTGAGGCTGACCGCCTCCACAACGCTCAGATGCTCAGTGGTGAGGAATATCAAGGAGAGTAAGGTGAAGGAGCGGGAATCTACCTTTAGGAAAAGTGGTAAGTGATTTTGTAATGAGTTTTTTTCTTTATATCGATATTTATGACTCCAAGACTCGCCGTCTGTGCCTTTTTTAATTTGTTATTTTGTGCAATTTGTAGGTATTTTGTTCTTTCCTATACCATTTTCTCCACTCGTTCTTATGTAGGTAATGAGTACAAGTAATGTTTGTAATAGTGATAAACATGTGATACATAAAAATCTTACTTTTTTTCAGATATTGTAATCAGCACACCAAACCGCTTATGTTACCTGCTCAACCGGGAGAATGTCAACATTAGCTTAGAAAAGTAAGGGCTTCTTTCATTTAAAATATTTGTTGACTCATTTGAAACCTACATTATATGAGCTTCTGAAAAACGATTGCAGTAGTCTCTTAGATTGATAGTTAGTTCAGTTAATCGTAATGTACCGTATAATTCAAAGGGACATTAAATAGTTAGTCTTATTTGTGTATAAATGAATTAAATCCTCACTTCAAGTTACTTTAATATTGATAAGTCTTTTTTACGACATACAAGTAGGTATCCTGTCATACTGAGATTTTGGACTGTTTTGTACCACACTGGCCAAACTTGGATCGCCTTCAAACACCTAAGAAAATACTATATACTTTATAACACACTAAGGTGTTCAGGTTTCCTCACTATGATTACCTTCATCATTATAGAGAGTGACGTTTGAATTTTAAGTTATGAAACACTCCTACGTAAAGTCAGCATGTAACTTTGTAAAGTCACTGATAGCCACTAGGCTACCACTACCACTAGGTTGAACTTCTGGTCGGTCTTCAATTCAAATCCTGGCCTGTCTGACAGGATTTAATGCTTACAGAAACTTTACTGAACCGAGTTTATATTGGCAGGATTCAATGGCTGATAATAGATGAAGCGGACAAGCTGTTCGAGGGCTCCACGGAGGAGGTGTCCACGTTCAGGCGGCAGCTGGACGTGGCGCTGGGCGCGTGCGGTGGCGGCCGGCGCGTGGCCATGTTCAGCGCCACGCACACGCCCGTCGTGGCCAAGTGGAGCCGCCGCAACATGCGCGGCCTCATCAACATCACCGTCGGCCAGCGGTACACCAATGCAATTATAATAATAAGAACAATTCGGACAATTCCACGCTTGGCTATCTCATTCCGAATAAAGCAATTAAATGCCACTGTCAAGGTAACGGACCGGCTGATAAACATACATATATACATACTGTATAACATTTATGTAGATATTTCATTACACTCGGACATAACAAACGAACATGCCCATCACACAAATGTTTGTCTCGGGTGAGTGTCTTGACAGAAAACATTAAACGTTCCTTGCAATAGCAATATATATGTGTCTTGGAGATTTGCAAGTGACAATATGAGACTTGCAAAATACAATGATATTTATGTGTATTGCAGGAACGCGGCCACCAGCCTCGTGGAACAGGAGCTGATGTACTGCGGCAATGAGGCCGGCAAGCTGCTGGCGATCAGGCAACTCATACAGAAGGGACTCAAGCCGCCAGTCCTGAGTATGACTATCTTTTTCGTCTACTATAAATCTCTGGGCTCAAATAGGCGACTAAAAGAGGCTTACAGGTTACGGGAAGCCGGAGTGGCAGGTCTGACCGTCCAGCCGGTGTATATAATGAAACATGGTGTTCGTTGGCAGTATTCGTGCAGAGCAAGGAGCGCGCCAAGCAGCTGTTCAAGGAGCTCCTCTACGACGGCATCAACGTGGACGCGATACACGCGGACAGGACGCAGGCGCAGGTGCTTTTCAATCACCACTCAGTAACACTGAAGCGGAGTGGTGGAGTTTATCCAGGTCTCCTGAAAGAGACCGTGCAGGAGATGCTAATACTCAGCAAATATGTTTTATTAGTCAAGTTCAAAAGCATTGGTTTTATCAACTTCATCTGAATCCTAACCGCTGAGACCGATTAGATCCATAATATTGTCTTTTAAACATGTCGGACCCAACGAATTGTGAGCTTCAAAACGGTTCCCAGCGCGAGGCGGTGGTGCGCGGCTTCCGCGTGGGCCGCGTGTGGGTGCTGGTGTGCACGGAGCTGCTGGCGCGCGGCCTGGACTTCCGCGGCGTGGCGCTCGTCATCAACTACGACTTCCCGCCCTCCGCCATCGCGTACATACACAGGCGAGTGTTCGCATTATTGTTCATCGTCGATGAAAGAATGACGAAACGGATATACAATGCGAGCCATGATGGAGGAAGGTACGGAGGGCAACCGAGACCTTCGTACCTCGACCGAGTAAGTCAAACCAGGGACAGAGTCCTCAGATTTTTCTGCTTACTTCATTTCTCTTGAACTCGAAACCCCTCAAACGACTCTTAACTTACTTACTTAACTTAACATTCATCACGCACGCGCGAACACATTTCAATTGGAGTTGAGGTAAATACGAGTTCAAAAACATATTATCATCTGTTGAAAGGAGTTGGAAGAGAGCGCTCAGTGGCAATAAAACCGCATTACTGTACCGCTTCAAACATGCGTAGAAATCCCGTTCAAGAGACAATAATAAATGAATAAATATATTTTCAGGATCGGCAGAGCGGGACGGGCGGGTCAGAGAGGGCGAGCCTTAACATTCTTCACACGAGATGACGTCGCCAATTTAAGGAGGTAAAGCAGAACATCTTGTATAATGTCTACACGTACAGTATGTACTATTAAAGAGAACGAAAAGGGATACCCAGATATAGCAGAAGTAGCGCAAGGCGTCGATGAAGGGGGCGGACTGGGGGAGGGGGTTAGGGGACCACGCACCCGCCCTCAAACCAGTGACGAAGAAAACTATTTCCGTAATACATTCGGATGTTACCGAAATAGTATTGCCTTTTTCTGCGTGAAATTCGGAGAGACCTAGTTAATCTTTTTATCCCTTGAACCTTCGAAACTATCGTTGTAATAGTAAGAAATGTACGATTGGCTCGACGGCCTGCATTTCCCAGCATCGCGTCGGTGATGAAGCAGTCCGGCTGCGAGGTGCCCGAGTACATCCTGCAGCTGAAGCAGAACCCCAACAGACGCAAGCGGCGGCAGGTGAAGGCGCCGCACCGCGACGCCATATCCACGCGGCTGGAGAGACGACCGGACAAGTGCGTGTTCGAGGAATATATTATTATTACACATCGCGTTTCCAGATCTCTTGTCCCTCAATGATTTGTTTTTCGACGTATCATTATCTTGTACTGTAGACAAGATTCCTCTACTAGAGAAATTAAATCTATCAAACAATTTTATAGTGAAGGTTGCAGGCTTTTAACTTATTTTTTTGGCTTTTTCGTTGGCAGTGAACTCTTATGCCGTAATAAACGACAATGTGAAATGCGCGCGATAAAACCCAGTGTTGCCAGCACTGCATATCGTATACATATTCGTTTTTTTTATCTTACATGTTTTATTAGGAGGAAACTAGAAGAAAATGGAGATACATCGAAAAAAACTGACCAGAAAGATACTGACGTTGTCAAGAATGCAAAAAACGAGAAATTTAGGAAAGTCCAAAATGGTGATGTTAAAAAAGATAAAGGAAAGGATAAGAAAATGATTGGAAGGAAAGTTAAGACAAGTGGTAAGAAACGGAAAAATAAAGGTTACGTAAAACCAAATGTGTAATTGAATAGAATTACTTTTTACATAATAAAATAGTATTTAAATTTATGTTTTGGTTGTCATTTATTTTATCGTAAATGAACGAAAATCACCTGTAATATTGCTTGTAGGAATAACTTCGCTAAAAATATCTCAGATCATAAAAGTCGACCATTTTGAATGGCAAATCTGAGCCCAACCGGAGCGCAGTAGTAACGAAATCTCCTTAATTATTTAAACATAAGAATAAATCAGTGTCGCCAGCAGTATATACGGAGAACGGGATGACAATGAAAAAAAAATTCTTTATAACAATACCCTTTTACTTATCTTTGTGGCATTACTTAACAAAACGCATACAAAATATACAGTCTTCATCGCAAATTATATACAAAAATTACATTACAATGAACATTCAAAATTCAACAAAAGATGAACAGACAGACACACACAAAACATCTTTTGGCCGAACATAACTTATGGCACTCATTCAAATAAATGACTATTTTATTCATTACATTGTTTTAGAAAACTCTTATAACGTGACCGATTCGTATATCTATGGTAATGATAAAACATTAAAGACGTTATTTATTTGAATAAACTTGAAAAAATATATTGGCTAATTTATTTTTTAACTACAATCATTTATACAAAATTGGTCCTTAAACTTACTTATGTACTACGTTAAGCCTCTTTGCTTTTATAGATATAACTAAATAGTAAGATATTAAGGCGTCTTTATACCCGAGAGTTTCCAACGAAACCGCATCATAGTGAAGGCTCCCGTTAGCGCAAGTGTAACATCATTACGATCAGCCTATATCTCCCTCTCTTTCTCTTATGTCGTCTAACACTCACTAAAATCCTGCAACAGTCCTTACGATGCCACGTAAAATTAGTCATCGCTCGAGAGCCTAAGCTCGGGCCCGTGAGAGTCGTCGTTACGCATAACTTGCCATTTTCGAAATGTAATAAATAAACATAAAAATAACAAAATATAAAAGTTCTCTTTATATAAGCTCCAGACATCGCGATTTACGTCGATTGTAAATAGCAGTAATTAGTAACTCAACTTCCAGAGATTCTTAAATATGTGAACTCTGGCGACATAACGAGACATAAAAAAATATAAACTAAAATAATGGCTATTCCAATATGATTTTCGAGATCATAAAAAACCACATTCCAAACAAATTCCACGTTCCAAAATCGTTCGTCTCAAATTCAACATTTCTTAATCGTATCTTTCGTCCAAAAGTAAATGTTTTTTATAAGTATTTTTAAACAACAAAACGTCCAAAAACACAATACAAAATACCTTCAAAATACAATCATACGCATAATTTTAATTTTATAGTCCCCTTAAATCATTCTGACGATTACAATATCCAAATTAGCCGCGCGGTCCTTACACCGGAAGCAAATTGCTTTCGGCTACAACATGTATGTATACATTGGTTACAGATTATAAAGAAAGGTTTCATGAGGTATCAAAGAAAGGCTTCGTTACAACGATAGAATATAGGTTACCATACGATAGGTTACCGAAAAATTGCGTTGCCACAATTACACCGGTCATCTCGCGCACGGTTGTGTGGATATCTCGAGTGTGGAAATAACGAATGGTAGAAGAACCACACGAGATTCATAGGATACGTCGATCGAATCAAATCCCAATGAACCGAACGTATGGCGCAAGTATTTTCATTACACTTTTAAGTGAACCGAGTTCGAGTCCTATTCACGAATATCCTCACGACGGAAGAAATTCTTTTAACCGAACTGAACGAGAACGGTCAGGTCCTATTGACAGTGGTCATGACGTAGGTAGTCCCAAAACTTTAATTGTAGTAACGTTCGGAGGAATGTCGAGGTCCTATTCGCAGAGCCAGTCGCAGGGCAGGCGCGGCATCTTGTTGGCGGGCCAGGGCAGGTAGCCGGCCGTCTTGAACACCCAGTAGTCGTAGGACACCTTGCTGACCAGCAGCACCAACACCAGCACCTCCAGCCCGATGATGTAGTAGATGTAGTCGGTCCAGTCGCGCGGCGTGTGGCACACCTGGAACTCCATCAGGTCCACCACGGCGCCCATGTTCCCCTGGCACTCCAGGTTCTTGTAGTCCGGGATGTTTTTGAAGTTCTCCAGCAGCCACGGCTGAAAGAAAAGATGGCCAGAGTTAGCCAAAGGATGAAGGATCCCGTCTCGCTATACTTCTTTTTCTATTCGAGGAGCAAACGAACAGGCAACGGTCAGAATACGCGCCGCCTCCTACGCTCGGCCGCCGACCACCAATTGGACAGCGAGGACTCCGACTGTTAGGCGTAACTTAGTTCTAAGATACTAATAGACGTCGATAATGCTATACATTTAGAGCTGCCGATGGGAATAATGCAAGCGTATCTTGATGTAATCCTACTGGTAAAGACCAGGCGACCTAATGGTACACATTGTACAAGTAACAACACATTCGAGATCGGTCTCGACGTCCGAGTGAGTCTACTATAATGCGCATTTGTAAAACTGTGATACCTTTTCCACTAGCCATTCGTATTTGAAGAGGTTAAATAATCAATTTTAATATGGAAACGGTCCACTCAGTAATGATAAAATCCAGATCGAGGGATGAAGATCTGTATCCGCTGGCGCGGAAGTAACCCCGAGTACCTTCAGGACCTTCTCGGTGTTGCAGTCGCAGTGGATGAAGTTGCCGGCGATGGAGAACGTGGTGAACGTGCTGCCCGTGCTGTCGAACTTGTTGGACAACACGTACGTGTGGATCTGCGGGAACACGCGGCTGTATTATATAACTATGATGATAATAATACCTGGGGACGATTCCGCGCACGGCTATCCGATTCCGGGACAACGGCAACGGTGACCGGACAGCTGATAGACATACATATGTACTTATATAGATGTTTTTATTATGATCACACAATTTTTTTTTCTGGATGGGAATCGAACCCACGACCTCCGGTTTTTCAGTCGGTCTCTAGCGACTGCTTTTGCTCCCGATGTTCCCCTCCGCCGACACGGCGACGTTCAATGAAAGCGCGGCGGAGGCTCACGGTCTTGAGCTTGTTGTGGCTGACGGAGAACAGCATGAAGTTGTCGATGAACTTGGTGCCCTCGAGCTCCACGATGCCGGCGATGTCGTTGTAGTCGGCGATGAGCTGGCGCAGGTGCTCGTAGCTGGGGTCGTCGCCCACCGCCTGCAGCGACGCGATGTTGTTGTAGGACACGTTGAGCTTCACGGTGTTGGGCGGCAGGCGCGTGGGCAGCTCGCGCAGGCGCCGCCGCGAGCAGTCCACGGCCACCAGGTTGGTGACGTCGTCGCCCACCAGCTCCAGGCGCTCCGGCACGCACGTGCAGTTGATGGCGGCCGGGCGGATGTCGCGGCAGCTCGCGTTCAGCTGCGCAGGCGTCTCCCTTGTACTTAAACTAACGATTCTTTATAATGTGACCGGTGTCTCCGAAACGGCTGCAACGATTTTGACGATTTGTATTTAGATAATCTTTTACTATTCAAATTAACCTACGTCGGTGCTACCTCCGCGATGACCCGTTTTCATAAAAGAAATGCGTTTATATTTTAAAAATCGAATAGTTATCGTTACAGTCGTTTTGAAGAAAACTAATGTATGTTTATAAAAATGGCTCGATTAGGTTGGAAATAATCAACCGAGCGAGGCTCGGTCGCGCGGCTAGTATAAGCGTGTCCACACAAGTTTTGTAAATATTTGTAATTATAAGATTGTACAAGAGTGATTACTGCGATTCATATTTGTTGCGGTGTACAAACCGTAATAGCTAGTGCGTGCATGTACAGTTTTCGAATTCTACTCAAGTACGAGTGAAGCGTGCGCAACCTCTCGGCGTGTGTGGTGACGTGATCGCGCTAAACAAAGTATCGGTGAGTGGCGGAGACCTCCTTCTGGACCCGCAGGTGGTCGATCTGCACGATCTTGACGTCCTTGAACCAGTTGAAGCGCAGGTCCAGCGCGCAGAACGTGCGCTCGTAGTTGGCGAACGTCACCAGCGAGCTGTTGTTGATCTCCATGGCCTTCTGGAAGTCCTTGCACGGCATGTAGTTGTTACCTAGGGGGACACAAAAACATTGTTCGTTAAGAAGCATATCCAGCTGAGTGCGAACGATTCTATTTTCAAATACGCGGCGTTCCAAAAATATTCAAAGTTGTAATTCAAAAGTGTAAATGTAAAGATTCAAACCACCAACTCGGGGAGTCGAAGGCTAAGTCTACGGCAACTACAATGGCAGCGATCTGTGAAACGGGAGAAATTCGTGCCCAACAGTGGGACGCAAGTGTTGTAGCAGCTCGATTTGTACTTTAATTTGTCTTTCCGCGCTAGTGTTCGGTTCGGTTCGAAGCACTGACCGGACAGGTCGACGGATATCTTGCGGTTGCTCTGCACGAGGCTCAGCGGGAACTCGGTGAGGTTGTTGGCGGACGCGTCCAGCACGCTCAGGTTGTAGAGGTAGGCGAAGGGCCGGTGCACGGACGGCTGCGTGGCGCTGCTCAGGTTGTTGTTGGAGATGTTCAGGCAGGCCACCGGCGAGTGTTTCGGGAACTGGCCTGCGGGGGCGGGGAGGATGTGCCGGCTTAGTTAACAGCGCTAGCGTTGACGTAACACATAGTCAAAATAAAACACGTTAAATCGAGATCTAAGCAGAAAAGCTGGCCCAGCGTTAGCTAACTAAGGGTGAGCTGTGCTATTTTTCAGCCACCATTTCTCCCAAAGTTCTTATGCATTGAAACTGACAGGGTTAGGAAACACCGATTCTCACCCCACCCCCAGGTAATTTTAACCAATTTTATCGCCTGGTAATTTTGATCAATTTTATCGCAATTTGACATAAATAATGTTACTATCACAATCCTAATATCGCCTCGTAAATATCTAAGTCTGTACTTACTGCTTCCGTTATATTTAGTACCTTCATCCACATCCTTGGCTTTGGCATGAACAAAAGAAATTGTACAATATTAAAACTTTGTCACCGATACACTTTTATGTTTCTGATTTGTTAACTACCGATACATTTGGAAGGTATTCGACTACGAAGGCTAAGTAAAGACTTGCCCCCTTAATATGCCCTTAGAAAACTTGTGCAAATTTGCCGCTAGCGGTCAGTAGGGGGCGCTCAGTTCTGCAGATCGGTTGCCACGTGCGACCGCCTCACAAATGCGTACACACCTACAATCTTGCCGATGCTCCCGTCCGTGAGCGCCATCGACACCAGCCTCCTGAAGGTGCTCT
Source organism: Agara belti belti (assembly GCA_018245935.1). Classification (NCBI taxonomy): domain Eukaryota; kingdom Metazoa; phylum Arthropoda; class Insecta; order Lepidoptera; family Hesperiidae; genus Agara; species Agara belti. The sequence continues at coordinate 20,719 of DWEM01000296.1, forward strand.
GCGACACGTCCAGCTCGTCGATGGTCGCGTTCAGCACGTGAAGGTTGGTCGTGTTCTGCGTCACTGGAAACACCACTGTGCCGTACAACACGGGGTCGGAGGGCCGACGGCACTGACTCGTGATAGATAATTTACAGGTTCGTAGTAA